>JAHWFP010217265.1:1862-12391 GCA_023313725.1 Lithobius niger | reverse complement strand
AACATGTCTATGGCTTGTTAACAAACAATAACCTTGGATTACGTTCGATAATGAATAATAACATTACTCATCTGCTTATGCATCATCAGGACGGAAAAACATTTCCTAAAATTACCACGTAAAACCAACGGACAACATGCAGTTCCAAAACCCGGCTGTGTTCATCTGATGATCCCATCAGAACAACAACAAAAGTTCCAATACCAACAACGGAACCAAAACAACAGGCATTTGTATACCGCTGCTAAAGAATGATCACCAATCTTCAATTGTGATGAAATGCCTCTTACTCAATACTAAGACAGAATTGATTGAGGTAGAATTGAAATCCGTACCATTCTAGAAGACAGACTATCCTCAAACAGTCTCTCCTATGACACAGTCTGGTTTGATAAATACGGATGCAAACCCAATTTTCAGCCCATTGGCTTTCCATCCCGTATAACAGTATGGTTTGCTCAAGACGACAATTTTGCTGTTAGTGTAGTCGATAGTACTTCAAAGTAAATCTAAAGAGTTGAGCTTGTGCTACCATATGTGTCAAACGAACCCGGCTTCCAATGAATTACTATTCTCTTTCGGTGTAAAGATTTCAAAAATAGTTCCATTATTTTTTAACCATTATTTTTTTTATTACCTCGATGTAATAAGGTTAGAAAATATGTAAAGGAAAGCCCTCCTTCATGCCTAACAAACTTGCACATTTAGTGATAGTAACTATTTATAATTTCTAAAAATACTAGAAAATAAAATAAAGTTGGGCCTAGCCCCTTTCCATGCCATTCACGGATACCGCTCAAGAACCAGCAAAAGTTGATATCGGCAGAAAAAGTCTATTAAACAATTAACCTCTAATACGCAATACATGTGACAGTTTATGAGCATTGAGCGCTACAACAGCCCATGCCATATTCTGTTGTAAAAGGGAATCTTTCTTCCATATTCCTTTTAGGTCTAAGTTTCAGGCCCTTAATAACTATAAAATATAATTGGTCCGTATTTGTTTATTAATAGGTTGTATCTATCATGAAGTTAACAGCGCTCCAGTATTCGGAGGTAGATTACAGCATGATGGGTGGTGCACCTTTCATATAGCATTTGATGATAAAAAGGATTGCTTGCACATACTTTCCACAACAAACCAGCAGAGCAGCCTAAAAATATTCCTTACGAACGAGTTGGTGCCCCAGACTAGCGTCCAAATGTAGGTTACTTACTTGTAACATCTAAATTGATGATCAGACTGAAAACAAATATGCTAAAAACGTCATTCATTATTAAAATTTCTTTAAGAAAGTTCCTATTTATAATTATCGTCAATATAACCCCAAATCATCACTCGTGCATTGTTACTTCCTGGAAGCATAGTGTAAAATATATTAGTTCAGTAAACGTCGGTTTTTTTTTAAACATAGGCCTAATAGCAAAACAATGGCGATATAATTAATTTTGTGTGAGCAGTCCAGATTCTTCCAATACGCTGCTGTATTGTGTCTGAAAGCAGGTTGTGGAAACTGGCTCTCTTCCACTTACCACATACGTTACTCGCACATTTCTATCCTCCTTCTGTCTGAATTAGGTGCATTAACACAACCAGACGTTCTCACTGGTCGAAAGCTATTTTCTAATCTACCGTTATTTATTTGTCTTGCTTTATAATTTTGGTCACAAACGAAAGCACACATTTATGTTAACACAGTCTTTTATAAGGTACATATTACATCACTAATACACAATTATGTGTGTTGTACTATCTGAAGACAGATTTCAAGGAAAACTAAAATTTTATATTTTGGTGGTAATGGACAAACATGCCGAGCCAAACACAAACCAAATATATTATAATACAATAAACTGCGACATATAAATGTGGAATCAGGCTGACGTTCTTCGCAAACAGCTTCCGTCAAGCTACGTTCATCTATGTTTAAGTACGTGTCTGTTTTGTCGTGCAGAAGGATTACAAACCTTTCAACATAACCATTCGGCAACACTGTCTCGGGAACATCTAGCAAACTGGGATCCATGTAACATGTCCATTGATCAGCTTTTCCCTCGGAAATTCCATTCTACATCCCACAACCACCCTGCCACTCCTTTCTCATGTTGTTTCCGGCCTTTTTTGTTTTTTTGGTCTCGAACCCGCATGTCGGGCAGCAAGGCGTGGGCTTGTCCGCCGTGCCCCCTAATTTCCGATGCCAAACACCATGTTCGCAACAACGGCACACGGCTTTATCGAAAGCAACACAATTGATGATCCCTTGCAGTGTCTGGCAATCTGAGGCCCATTGCCCTTCACGACCGGTTGCTGTTTCCGCGTGGTGCAATCACATCCTGCTATCCCGCACCCAGATGCGGGTTCCGCGGGTGTTGCACAATATTGCACAACGTTGCGTCATGTGGCAACTACTTCTCGATCTTGCATACATTTGAGCAGAAGCGATGTGCAGTGGTCACGCGTGGCCGTATATAATGGCCTACCCGCCGCATGTGAATCATTTCTTCGACCAGAAGCGGGCAAACAGGATGATGGCTGCAGAGGCGCCGATGGACGACTTTCCCAGCTACGCCGTAGTAGAGAAGTCTAGGGCCGGCAAGAATCGGAGGCAACTTCATCGGGTTTGGACGGAAGAGCTGAGCGAGTACCAGAACAAGAAAGGTTTCTCCGGACCTCCAATGGGCTACATTGGCAGATGCAACAAGAAGAGCAAGGAGTTGGATTTTTTCATGGAATTATTCAGGGAGACTGCAGATTTCATCATAAGGAGGACCAACCAATTCATGGACGACAGGGCCAGCAATGCCAGACGCAGCACACGGAACGTCACGTCAGCCAACACACCAGGACCAAAAGGCAATGCAGGGACTTCGACTCAAGGGGAGCCACGTCCATCACCACCCCACATCACTTACTGCCAGTTTTTGCCACTCACTGGAATTCCGACTGAACCACAGCTGGGAATACCACAACCAGACGTCCACATGGAAGAAGCCGGGTCAAGCCAAGCACAGCCGCCAATGCCAGAAACAGATGTCGCCGAGGAGGAGGAGGACGAATCAGACTACCCATATTACTGCGAGGAAAATGAGGACTACTATGAAGGCAGCAGCCAAGAATCAGATGAGGATGAGTTAGATGACGAACTAAAAGAAACCGAGTCAGAGGACGATGCCGACGCCTGCCTTACGACGTCTAGCAGTGAGGAGGAAGCAGCAAGGCCAGACAGTCAATCACGACCGCTAAGGCCAGAAAGCCCACCACGACCTCGAACCTTAACAGAAACCTCTACTCCCATGCCAAGGCAATCATCAGAAGCGACGTTGCCCACATATGAGCCCGGTTGGTCGGTCCTACTACGTCCCACACCTGCAGAGGCGGTCTCGTCGTCCAGCCAAAATACCAAGCCAAAAGCCAAAGTCGCAACATCGCAGGCGCGGCCATTTATGAGACGAACCAAAAGAGGAATCGTTCCCTTCCCTCGGGGTCTTTCAGGTAGATTCGTTTCGTCAGATGAGGAGGAAGAAAGAGCCACCACAACGACAGCCAACGTAGTCGAGCCACCACCCCCACAATCACCGCCACCGTCACTGGAACCGAGTAAACTAGAAGCCATGAAACGACGCTGGCGAGTCGTACTGTACGACAAGATCTACAGAAGTAATATGTTCCCCGAGCCACCCGAGCAAAAAAGGACACGATTATTGCCTCCTCGAAGTTGCTACCTCCAGGAGATGCGCCACGCCAGGATAACCCAATATGTCAATCACCGTTTCAGCCAACAACAGTCTCAGCCAAGCGCTCCACCAGTACAATCCCCAGAAGACTCGAGAACAAAACCCCCAGAAGATCTGAGCACAGGACGGTTGGTGCTAGAGCAGATGTGTGCAGAGGTGGACAAAACACTCAGGAGCCAGTCAGAGTCCTCGTCGTTAACGTCGCCGATCCAGCCAGCGCAAATCCAAAGGGAAGAAGCAGGGGCTAACTCTAGCCAAGAGCCAGCTGCCAAGGAGACACCTTCAACGGTCGTATCGTCGCAACTCCCTCAGCCAGGGGAACAAGCAGAGGCCACTTCCAACTCCAACTCCAGCCAAGACCCAGCAGTAACGACAACCACGCAAGCCTGCCAAACATCGCCGAAACGGAAGAAACCACATCCCACTCCCGCTTGGGTACCATTGACGAAAGACGAGTTGCTGGCTTTCATCGGAATACTGATAATCATGGGTTACAACGACTTGCCGGAGATGGCGCAGTATTGGTCCACGTCCCCAGACCTGGGAAACCACTCCATCAGATCGACCATGACCAGAACAAGGTTCAATCAAATTTGGAACAACTTTAGGCTGTCCGAAGAACCGTCTTTCACTGGTACCGATCCCCAGACTGCATCGCCCACGACCAGGCAAGCCATGGAAGAGCAGAAGGCCAAGGAGGACATGGACGCAATAATGAAGGTTCGACCGATGATGGAGGCTATCAACCAGGCATTCCGCAAGTGCAGGAACCCCGGATCAGTTCTCTGCATAGACGAGTCAATGACTGCATACACTGGAAGATCCAAGATCAAGGTATACCAGCCCAAGAAGCCCATCAAGGTCGGCTTTGAACACTTCACTCTCTGCGACCCGTTCGACGGTTACATACTCAACGACGAGGCACACATTGGAAAAAAGCGCCACATGGCCATTGACCCCGCCCAAGACCCCGCTAAGGAACTCGAGAACAACAAGATGGCTCACACAACGATCTACACCGCGCGCCACTACCTCAACCAGGGTTACACCATCGTCTGTGACAACCGCTTCACTTCGGCACTGCTGTTTCAGGTCCTCTACACCAAGCTAGGAACCTTCGGATGCGGGAGCCTACGCGCCAATGCTGCCGGAATGCCATACGAGTTCACGGAGGAGTTGCGCAAATTCAAGAAAGAGCACGAACGTGGTGACAGTATCCTGCGTCAGAGCGGCCGGCTACTGCTGAGCATCTGGTGTGACACCAAGGCCGTCCCTCTACTCAGCACCCACGTGGATCCCTTGGCCGGAAAATGTACCGTCGGAAGACTCATCGGGGGCCAGAAACACCTAGTCACTTGTCCACCGGCAGCCATGACTTACACGGAGACCATGAATGGCTTGGACATGGCCAATCACCTCATCTCCTCGTTCTACGTCGGCAGGAGGTCGATTAGATGGCACCGCTACCTTTTCTTCCAAAAGCTCAACCAGATTCTCGTCAATGCCAGGCTCAACATGGTCATGGTCTGCGGCCTCGATAGGGCTGGCAAACGCTCCCAGTTGACTTACCGAAGATCGCTGGCCAACCAACTCATCAACCGAGTACGCAAGACACGCCTCATAAGACTTCCAGCCATTTTGGGTACCAGTCATCGCCACGAAAAGAGTACGAGGAGCCGCAGATGCCAGGTGTGCAGGAAGTACAGACAGGAACGGCACGAGACCATCTGGTGGTGCGCAACTTGTCGCACGAACGTGTGCACGGACGAAAGCTCGAGAAGAAGGCACGGTGGACGAACTTGTTGGCAGCTGCATCAAGATCGCCTGGATCTCGATTTTTAGGCTGAATTTTCATTGAACTTGTATAGCTTTGTACAGCCAACGCCGAATAAACCTTGTAACCTTTGTTCAGAATTATGTTTTCCCTTTGCCTAACTGTGACTTTGACTTTTCAGGAAAAGACTAAAAGCCCCAAACCTCACTGACACTGGACCCGGTATTCGTCGTGGCTTCAGGTACTCAATCCGAGCCTGAAACCGCGACGAATGCCAGGTCTCAGGTGACGGCGGGGTGTGGGGTTTTCTTTGGGTGGAACTTAGCCAAATTCTCTGGGTATTGCGATGTTAACCGTCACCATATTGGGTAATGAAAAAAGGTCAGAAAAAAAGCCAAACCCTGCCTCATTGCAGGGTCTGGCAAGACTTGGACTTAGCCAAATTCTCTGGGTATTGCGATGTTAACCGTCACCATAAGGGTTAAAAAAAAAGCCAAACTCCACCATTGCGGAGCTTGGCTAGTATGCGGGTCTCTTTTGATTCAGGGATGGTCGAGACCAAGTCCATCCCCTCAGTACAAAGTCCCATTTTTTGGACTTAGCCACATGCCAAGTCATCATCCAAGTCATCATCCAGTAAGGGTCATCCTCAGGCTTGTAAGTAGTGGTCTCTGCCCCACCACCACACCCTCATGATCCACAGTCATCGATCGCCTAACCTTCGAGACCAGAAGGAAAGACGGGCCTCAGGTGGATCACTACACTAAGGAACTCGTCGAAAAACACGAACGTCCCAATGTTCGACGCCTAGCCACCTCGTCAGCTAGCTAGTTCATGAATGTCTCGTCAAACACCCACTTTAGTATAGCACTGGCAACGCTCGAAACGACTGCCTTTCAACAAGTTCCAACCAGTCTTTGCTGCAGGTCCAATAGCTCAGCTACAGTTCAGAATGGAGTACCACTCGTCACCAAAACGAAGCCACTAGTCCAACTGCTCCGACCAGTTCCAAGAGACCTCTCCGAGCTTAAAGGGCCACCGCCACTATTGCCACTAGGTCCGGCAGCACTCTGGAGATGTACTACAGGACGAACCCACAGCTCACTGCCAAAGCGTTGCCACCAGTCCAAATGGCTCAAACAGCTTAGAACCTTCCAAGCCCGAAGATGAGGCCAGGCTGCTCGTCGCCAAGTCTTTGCTGCTGGTCCAGCGGCTCAACCCAGTTTAGAACGGGGATCTGCCAGCACGAAGGCAAGGGGGATCCGTCGCTCACCACCAAAGCGTCGCCACTAGTCCAACTGCTCCGACCAGCTCAGAGACAGCCCACCCTCAAGGGAACGAGTGCTCACCACCAAGTCTTTGCTACTCGGTCCAACGGCTCAACCCAGCTAGAAAGGCGTCCCAATCATCACCAAGCAAAGCCACTAGTCCAAATAGCTCCAACCTAGTTTAGAACATCGACCCCAACATCGAGGACTTACACAGCTCATCACCAGTCTCGCAATTCGGTCCAGGTTGACTTACGAGGAGTGGGGTCCGCTAGCAGGACCCACAACCAAAGCCACTAGTCCAAACAACTCGTCCAGTTCAGAACAGTGCACCCAAAGGACGACATTGCTCACCGCTCGTCTTGCTTACTCAGTCCAACAGCTGGTTTCGAAAGGCGTGCCGATTTCCACCAAAGCCACTAGTCCAAACAGCTCAACAAGCTTAGAACGAAACGTCGAACCTAAAGGCAAGGGATCCATCCTCACAATACTGGGTGATCGTCGATAGGACAGCTTACGTTTGCACCAGTCTTGCAACTCGGTCCGAAGGGTCGACTCTGGTTTAGAACGGGGATCTGCCGGCACGAAGGCAAGGGGGATCCGTCGCTCACCACCAAAGCATCGCCACCAGTCCAAACAGCTCGACCAGCCTAGAACGTCGGGACCACAGTGCTCATCAGCCAAGTCTTTTGCCACCAGTCCAATGGCTCCACTCCAGATCAGGATGGCAGATCCAAGCCCGAAGGCGAGGGCCCACCAATTCATCACCGAAGTATCGCTACTAGTCCAATGGCTGCAACCAGCTTTGAGCAAATGACCCACACGCCGTCCTCATCAACAAGCCAACCACTTGGCCGATAGCGTCACCGATGCATGGTACAAGACCAACACCAGCAAATAACAACTCCACATCCAAGTCACAGAGACACCGAAGGGAATCGGGAATTTCTTTCTCGCAACAAACCCGGTATACTACCTGTAACCTACCCGCCGTATAGCCAGTGCGCCCGAGAGACTCCGAAGAATCACGGGACGATCAAAGACCTGACGGAGTAACATAATTGGCAGGCCCCGGGTTCGCTCTTTCACTCAAACAGTCCAAGCCCAGTATACTACCTGTAACCTACCCGCCGTATAGCCAGTACGCCCGAGAGATTCCGAAGAATCACGGGACGATCAAAGACCTGACGGCGTAACATGATTGGCAGGCCCCGGGCTGGCTTTCACTCACATACTACAAGCCCGGTATACTACCTGAAACCTACCCGCCACATAGCCAGTGAGCCCGAGAGATTCCGAAGAATCACGGGACGATCAAAGACCTGACGGAGTAACATGATTGGCAGGCCCCGGGCTCGCAGTCTTTCACACCCGATTCTCGCACTCGACATCAATGTTCCCTAGACACAGAGCGGCTAAGGCACTCCTATAAGGGCGGGGGGGATTGAGGCTCCAAGACACAGAGGCACGAGGCAACGAGTCAGGATCGTCTTCCTACTCAAGCTCAGAACACGGCTCAGCATGCTACCCTTACCTGCCCGCCCGCAGCCCGAAGACCGACGGAGTAAGATTATGGTAAGGCTAAGTCAAAGTTCAAACTCTTTCATAAGCACATCACCAGACTCTTTCGCCCACAGCCAACACATCCTAAACTCAGAAATGCCCAGACGCACACGACTCTGGCATATCAGCTGCCATATCGGCTGGCATAGCAGCTGTCTGGCTGCTCATCGCCAAGTCTTTGCTGCCGGTCCAGCGGCTCAACTTCAGTTCGGAATGGCGTACCACTCGCCACCGAAGCATCGCCACTAGTCCAACTGCTCCGACTAGCTCAGAGACCAATCCAAATCCAAGACACAGAGGCACGAGGCAATCGAGTTAGGATCGTCCACTTACTCAAGCTCAAACACGGCTCAACATGCTACCCATGCATACCCGTCCATAGCCCGAAGACCAACGGAGCAAGCTTACGGTAGGGCCAAGCCGGAACAAACTCTTTCAGCAGCACATCACCAGTCTCTTTCACCCACAGCCAACACATCCTGGACTCAGAAACGCCCAGCTGTCACTTAATAAGCTCAACCCGGGGCACGAACGCACATGGAACAAGCAAGTTAGGATCGTCTGCATACTCCAGCTTGAACACGACTCAACATGCTACCCTTGCGTACCCGTCCATAGCCCTAAGACCGACGGAGGAAGCTTATGGTAGGGCCAAGCCGCTAAGGTTCAAGCGCTTTCTGCCAGCACATCACCAGACCCATTTGCCCACAGGTCAACGAATCCCAGGGAACAACAAAAAGCAACAACCACTTCGCCCGCCACTCGAGCACTCCCAATCCAAGACGGAGACATGCAAAGCAAGCAAGTTAGGATCGTCCACCTACTCGAGCTCAAACACGGCCCGACATGCTACCCTTGCGTACCCGTCCATAGCCCGAAGACCGACGGAGGAAGCTTACGGTAGGGCCAAGCCGCTAACTCTTTCAGCAGGACTCACCAGACTCACAGGCCTGCAGCAAACATCACGAACCAGTTCCGAGCACAAGAGGGGCAGCTCAGAGACAGCACACCCTCAAGGAGAACGAATGCTCACCACCAAGTCTTGGCTACTCGGTCCAATGGCTCATCCCAGTTTAGAAAGGCGTCCCAATCTTCACCAAGCAAAGCCACTAGTCCAAACAGCTCCAACCTAGTTTAGAACATCGAGCCCAACATCGAGGACTTACACAGCTCGTCACCAGTCTCGCAATTCGGTCCAGGTTGACTTACGAGGAGTGGGGTCCGCTAGCAAGACCCACAACCAAAGCCACAACCAAAGTCCAAACAGCTCGACCAGTTCGGAACAGTGTAGCCAAAGGACGAGAATGATCACCACTCGTCTCGCTTACTCGGTCCAACAGCCGGTTTAGAACGGCGTACCGATCTCAAACCAAAGCCACTAGTCCAAACAGCTCGACAAGCTTAGAACGAAACGTCGTACCTAAGGCAAGGGATCCATCCTCATAAGAAGACTGGGGGATCGTCGATGCAACAGCTTACGTTTGTACCAGTCTCGCAACTCGGTCCGAAGGGTCGACTCCGGTTTAGAACGGGGATCTGCCGGCACGAAGGCAAGGGGGATCCGTCGCTCACCACCAAAGCGTCACCACCAGTCTAAACTGCTCGACCAGCCTAGAACGTCGGGGCCACAGTGCTCATCGGCCAAGTCTTCGTCACCACTGGTCCAATGGCTCAACTCCACATCAGAATGGCAGATCCAAGCCCAGGACCCAACGATTCATCATCGAAGCATCGCCACTAGTCCAATGGCTCCAACCAGCTTAAAACAAAGGACCCACATGCCGTGCACACCAACAAACCAACCAATGCTGAGTTATGCCGTGCTCTCATCCCGCCCGGTCATAGGGGGATGGTGATACGCCGTCCAGGTTTGACGGTTTTCCCCCTTACGGTTTTGCGCCACTCAGGTTTAGTCACAAGAACTAATCCCTACGACTCGCACGACACTGCCATCTGCCCTGGCCGATCGCGTCGCCAATGCACAGTACAAGACCGACACCAGCAAACACAATAACGACTACTCCACATCCAAGTCACAGAGACACCGAAGGGAATCGGGAACTTTCTCGCCACAAGCCCAGTATACTACCGATTGCATACCCGCAGCATAGCCAGTGCGCCCAAGAGATTCCGGAGAATCATGGGACGATCAAAGACCTGACGGAGCAACATTATTGGCAGGCCCTGGG
>JAHWFP010217264.1:42614-61771 GCA_023313725.1 Lithobius niger | reverse complement strand
GACGGGTGGTCTTAGTGGATGTAAGGTCATTACTCATAGGAAGAGGGTTGGACTGATCTTTAAAACTGAATCTAGCCGAGGCGTTTTCGATTTGGAGTGTGTTCGTTTCATTCGCGGTAAGTCTTAATGCTCTTAGCCAAGGCGAGGTAATAAACAAAGGGTTTATGACGCTATTAAGGAAAAGATTCGACGAACTCGAAATGAGAGGCGCAATTTTTCACGCTCGATGATGTTGGAGACGTCATTACATCGCACCCGCATCGAATCCGGGATGTGTGGATGTATCGAGGGTTCTGAAGACAGCTACTTATTGGAGAGGATCGATTCGATTGCAGCGCGCACGGGAAATTGGAATTGTTTTGTTTTGTTGCGCAGGAAGGGATCAGGAATGGTTGAGTGATTCCTTCAAGTTGCAGTTGCGAGGAAGATGGTGAAACAAGCACAAGCGTATTCTGAAAGATTGTATTCTGGCACACCGTGATGCGGGTCCGCTAATTCTTTTTGAGACGTTCCCAATGGTGGACACGATTGGGAAAATACGCGCTTAACAAGAGTCATTGCAAGATCATCGCTGGATTTGTACGATATCTGCCATGCCGCAACTGTGCGTTTCTGGCTATTTCTTACAGCGATTTCCTCCTCCTCCTAAACTCTTACTCTTTATTGGTGAAGTGAAAACAGTCGTGTGCCCATTGAATAATAAACGAAGATAGATAGTTTATTGCACTCCAAAGCATTTCAGAAGATAAACTGGCAACGAAATTACCAGCGTGAGAATCTGTGTCGCAGAGTAAACTCGTGTGCCACACAGAACTATCAAGAAAAATAATTAAGGTATTAATAGGTAGCAACAAGTTCTTCATGAAGTAAAAGGTAGACACGTCATGAAAAAACACACAAAAATGTTAAGTCACGTTTATATCAACACATAAGTCATGTGTTCAATAGAAACATTAAAGAAGCAAGAATGTTGTTTTGTTGTTGTTTATTTTTAGGGATCACGAACCCAAACTGGGTTATCTGCCCCATGACGACGAGATGGACAATTTAGCTGGAGAAATCCAAACGGAAAACCCAGGATCTTTAAGATGCCACAATCGACATGAGCACGAGGCACCGCTGAATGATGCAAAACAATAGAATGATACTAAAACATTAACAATAAACACAATTTTAAGCCCGACAATCCATCCGTGTAACTTCGATTTGAAACAATGAGCTGACCATACGGTTTTAAAGTGATATGGTAGAGCATTATGCATCTCTATCGCTGATAAAGAAGCCTTTAATAAAAATTTCCTGCCTAGCTTTTGGTAACAAAACGTGAAACTGACGACACCATCTAGTGTTAAAATGTGCTACAGCTGTGTGCTCACAGATTTTTTTGTACACCACCTGAGTTTCTCGACATACAGCTTCATTTCTAGATTGCTGTTTTTTTTATTTCAGCTGTCTTTGGTTAGCCATGGGATCGACAAGAAAAAGGTATGAAAAGAACCCAGGGTCTAAAGTATTTAAATATTTCCTAGACCTGTACTGGAAGTTTGGGCGGCTCTTATACAAGAAATGGGTACAATTTCCGTGAATAGAGAAACGTAGTTTCAAACGTCACGCTACATTCCACAAACACTGTTTTCAAGAAATCACTACAACACGAAGCAAGGACGCGTCATCGACGGCAATTGATGTAGCAATGGTGTATGCTGGGCAGTGTCACATGCATTCAGCATTCTCTTGAAAACGACGGAGAAAACCTTCAAATGCCTACCTACGAACTTCGATACTACATGATACGATAAGGTACAACGTTATTCAAACTCACTACTGGAAGAGAAGTCATAGAAAACAAAGGTGTCACACTGAATGTACATCATAATAGACTTACCGAAGCCTCCCCATGGCTTTCTGAGGGCCTCTTAGGGGATCCCGGATTCCCGGACAGGCCAATCTGACATTGTGACCGGCTTATAACACACATTATTCATTATTCGATCTGTTTTGGGCAATTGGTTATTAATATAAAAACTAACGCAGTAACATTCCTAAATGCGCACTATATTTCTTTACTGTAAGGGTCAATCACGGTAGTGATTAGGCCCACGAGGTCCAGGGTTGACATCGTGGTTCCCCCATCTCCTACAGGTACTAATGGACGACCAAAGGAGTCTGCCAGGTGATCAGGACCTTCTGTCACAAAAAAAGAGTCGCCAAATCCACCCACACGTCAACGCTCTCAACCTACACGGGTGGCTACTATCACCTGACTCCTCAAAGAGGCAGAAAGAAATTCTTGAACAACAAGCCGTCGAAATTGCAAGCAAATCAGTTCGAGAATCCACCAACAGAATTTGTGACAACTACTGGAAAAAATGGTTTCATTGGTGACATCTGCGGAAAGTCAGTCCGATCAATCCCCCTTTCCCCGAGCTCTTGATCTTCCTTAATGACCTCTTCACCGAAGGCTTAAAAGGCTCCACAATCTTAGTGTACCGCTCAGCCATTAACTCTATCTTTAAAGAAGCAGGCAAAGCCGAAATTCCAAAGGATTTTTGCATCTTAAACCTTCATTAAATCCTTCGAAGTTGTTAGACACGCAACGAGACGTCTTTTCCCAGATTGGGATCTTTCGATCATCTTGAACTCCCTGACGAAGGAACCTTACGAACCCTTGTTAAACTATAACCTTCACCTTATAACGAACAAGGAAAACAATATTCTTACCACCCTTGCCTCATGTTTACACTGCAGTGAAGTACAAGCACTTTCAATGGACCAAGCCTACTGTTTCTGCTTCGAAGACTTCAGGACCGCCTCCTTAACACCCATAAGTTCGTTCAGGGCAAAAACCCTAAAACCAAACGAACCTTCTAAACCCATAATCATTCCAGCTCTCACCACCATAACTAGAAATGAAACTGAAAGATTTCTCTGCCGGGTTTCGGCGTTACATGTCTACCTTGACAGAACCGTGAGCAATGAAATTTGCAGAGAGGGCAACCAACTCCCCCCCCCCCCCTTTAAAATCAGAATTTCGGCGAAACCACCCAGACAGTGATTGCCTACTGGGTCAAGACTGTGACCTTGAATGCTTACGAAGCATCCGACATCGACGGTCATGACAGCAGCGTCTGAGTCACGACACATGAATGCCGAGCCATCTGTACGTTTTGGGCATTCCACAACGGCATCCCAATCCCCACGATTCTGCAAGCAGCTTCATGGAGAAATTCGTCTGTCATCACGTCCCACTACTTCAGAGACATGACTGCGCAACGCTGATGGACTGCACCGACTTGGGCCTATCATCGTAGCCAGAAGTGTCATCCACCTCCCTATGCACTAAGCTGACCAAGAAGAAAAAAGAAAGGAAAAACGCCAATCCTGGGGAAGGTGGGAATGAAGAAGTTTGCAAGCAGACAAGCGTTCGTAATTAGACATGATTGGCATGGGGACTCCGTTTTGCAGCGTTGCTTTGATGTAGATGGACCTTGACAGCGAACACGGAGTTTTAGTGGAAGGGCCGCAGGTACTTTATTAATAAAAATCCAACCTAATTTGTCATTCAACAACCAGCTCATAAAGGGAGGGGCTCGGGGAAGCAGCTCTTGCCATCTTCCTGTTTGTTTTTTTTAAACACGTCACGTTTTGTGGTTCCGTTTCTAGCTAACGAACATGTATTCCCATTCGGCCACATGACGTAATGAAATATGCCTTCGGGTTAACTGGTAGGTGTGGAAATGATTGATTAATTGATTCCGTTCGTTGGAGCGAACGTCAAACCCTTTCCGGCACGTTAGGTTATAAATAAACTCGTTCGTTTTAGTTGCATTTCGGTTTCGCTCTTCCGATAACGTAACGAATCGGAAACGGAAATGTCAGCTACCATTAATTCCCTCCCTCCCCCGCGACCACAACCTGTAGTCTAGTATTAATTACTTTTAGCCGATATTGGTTCAATCAAGGCCTAGTTGGGGAACTAAAGGAACCTTCCATATAAACTCACCAGGGAGAAACAAGGCCAACTGGGATTGAAGCCGGAGTTCTCGCTCAATAAGAGGCTGGTTAGCTTGGTGATTTTCCGGTTTTAGTTTGTGAAATACACGTCAGAAGCCGTCCAGTACCGTACGGCCTGAGAATCGAAGGGAATTGGTATTTTAATTGTTAAAATTCGTAGTTTAGTCCGTTATCTGAAAATCTTCACACAGAGAGGAAGAATAACGGAGCTTGAAATTACGTATTCCGGCGCCTACTAAGGGCTTCTCCCGCATACACTTCGTTGAAGTAGCAATTTCATTCGGTTCTCTGGTCGTACGGTACTGTACGGCTCCTGGCGTGTCTTTCACGAACTAATACCGGAAAAGCACCAAGATGACCGTCCTTTTAGTGAGCGAAGAAGGCAGATTTAATCCCAGTTGGCCTTGGGGAGGAAACTGTACAGTTCAATCGATTACGTATGGAGGGTGTAAAGAAGAATTAGAACGGGTCACTTGGGTCACCATTTTCGATCTCCATGACCCGCTGACCCGCTGACCAGCTGACCCGCTGACCCGCTGACCATGACCCGCTGACCATCAAAGTCACCCGTAACCAAGCAGTTATTGATGACCAAGTTACAATCTTGTGTAGCAAGCACTTGTTCTGTTCTTTTAATTCAAAGCACCACGATTTGTCTTGTTTAGTAATGACGTAACTTATTAATATCATGCACCCTCTGCTTCGTAACAGCCGAGTTTTAAATGGTTTTATTTCGTAACTTGAATCGCCTGAGGAAAATTTCATCGTGATATTAACGCTATGCCAGTGTATAATTTGACAGTTTTTCACAATGAGGAGTGGGAAATAAAATTTGGCAAGTTACATTTTTTTTTACAGTTCGTATTTTTCCATGGTATAAAAATTTTTCGTACAATATTACTCCACAAAAAAAATATAGTTGTAACAAATTTTCTTTCCACTTTTACAACTACCCTATAAAATTTTACAATTATCCCTTTGCTTTGAGATTTTGTAAGTTCTTTAAGTAGGACGATTGTTTTCGTTAAACTCAAAAAATGCGAAAGCTTCAGCAAAACTAAAAACTGGAAATGGAGCTTTTCATCCGCATGAATAAAGATGGCAGTTTCCTTATAAGCTGGAAGGCAGGTTTCTATGCCGGTGCGTTATCAAGTCCGGTAGTGAATAACGCATTAACTAGCGAGACGTTTGTCTAGTTAATTAGTAATGAAATGCAGATTGAATCTTGGAAACGGGACTGCCATTGTACTTGTGTTTCTGCCCCTACTATTGCTTCCCCTTTACTTGTGCGTTCTGCAGCTCTTAAAGGGACAAACGGCTGCCTTGTAACATTCCTCCTGCCTTATAACAATTCGCCCTCGTCGCCTTCCGCGCATATACGAACACCAAAGTCATCTGAGATAGCTGAGTTATTCGCAGCGGAGAACGTAGCAACTATCTCATTTGACATTGTGCCTAATACACGAACCAGCACGAACGCATTAATCGTGTCGTCACAAACCGGAATGATTCTCGTATTTTAACATCATAAAATTTATAATTTTCTAGGCTAGTGTCTTATAATTTTGCTTCGGTGATCTATTGGAATAATTAATTTTAGTTTTTACCGCATTACGCTTTTAAATTTTTGATCTCATGGTAATTATTAGCAAATTAGTACATGCACACACAGAGATGAAACGTCATGGTTATTGAACGCGCAAAGCATCATATACTTACGGGTCGTTCGTAAAAGAAGTTGCATTATATTCAACAGAAAATCTACTAGACGCCACATTTTAAAAAGGATTTTTAGCTAGGGAAAGACTAACGGTAAGGAAATAGACATTTGGGGCCGTACTTGATGTGGAGGATCGAGAAAAATGGCGCTGGGAGGTATATCTCTTTAATAGTCTGCGTGCTCTTGGCAAAATGTATTATGTTAGAAAGCATGTTTCATCAAAGATGCTTAAATTATTTTATTTTGCCATGGGACAGTCATACCATTACATGCTTGGATGGAACTTACACGAATGCTATTGATCCGGTTATCAAGCTCCAAAAGAAAATTGTGAATGTGAGGACTTTCAAAACACAGCGTGATCATTCATTCCAACTCTTTCAACAGCGAGGTGCCTTGCCAGTCTGACATCTGTATGTTTAAAGAGTTTTAATTAACTTCCGTATAATAAACATGCTACAACTCGTTTTGTAGCCAACTACCACACGAGGAGTGTATCTAATAATTTTGTCATTAGGCCTAAAGTTACTAAGAAAAACTGCATAAATGCAGCTACTTCCTTGGAAGCAAATTTTACAATAACATACCCAACTACACAAAAGATATTACTGAAATTCATCCATTTCTAGAAACACCTGTTTGGGTGGCTACTGGATATCAGTACCGTGGCCCTCGAAAATTTATTTTAAGTTATAAGCTGAAAAATGCTTTTAGTTATTTTGATTTTTTTTTTAGCGTGTTTATTTTATTTTTACTGTTGTTATTATTTTTTCTATGATGCACCTTGACTTTGCCTTTATTAATAATTGAGTGGTAATAATTTGCAGTTGCTTATTGGCGGAGCGAGCGAGCGAAGCGTAGCCTATAACGGACACCAAATTGCAAAATGTTGGTTGGTTGATTGGTCCGTTGGTTGCACATTTTTAGTCTGGGTGGAGCCCAAACGAAAGATCGGATTGGAATGAAATTTGGTACAACGCTTGATACCCCAAGCAGTATTGCTGAGCCAAAATTTGACGTAAATCGAACAATTCTTACGGGAGAAATAACAAATTTTCGAATTTATTTCTAACACTCACCATTGTAAATTTGGAATCGTGAATAGTTAAAGAATTCCGACGACGCATACACCTTGCTGGTGGTAGTCAAGTGAACTTAAAAAAACATGGAAAATTAAATTTTCGTTTTTTCTTTCTAGCTGATAACCTTTTTCGACGTAATTCAATGAAATAATAACATTTGGCCCTTGCATTCAACCACTACAGAAAGAAACGCAAACATAAAAAACAAAAGGATTCCGGTACGATACACCTTAGCATCATTTGAAAAAACGAATGTTTGGAGGGATTACCTTCAGCATGGCAACGAAACTGGTATTTACACTAGCGATGGGAATCCCGAATATGAAACCGAAATCATCGTATCACGGCGAAGCTATACATATAAAACGAACCATACATCGGACGACGTATTTAAATGCAGCACGAAACAACAATAATGTCTGCATCTAATAGTTTAAATATTCATCGTTACCACGGCAACGTGAGAATGCGAAACCGTGATGCATTAATGAATAGGCTTAATCTCAAACGCAGCTGCTACTTACGAAATAAAAATGACGACTAAATATTAGGCCTAAAAGCTACATATTAGGCCTAAAGGCTAAAGTAGGTCAAGAGCTAACACTTTTTGACCTACAATATTGTGATCGTTACTGATGGATTATAATGTGGTTTTAAAATCGCTGTCGCAGTGCGTGATAGAGGTGTGCGCATCAATATTTTCGTTGGTGGCGTTGTCAAGACTATAGTGTAAGACCAGCGGCAGCATTGCCAACCTGCTGAATTTTTTAATTATTGTGAAAAACTATCGCACAGATGATTGTTTGGCTTACAGTTAAATGCTTTATTATTATCATTTTGTAATCTAGGGAAGGCAATTTGCGCGGCAGTAATTATAGTTGTAAACAATGTAAGAATTACTATCGGCGGCAGCCTAACCAGCCATCACAAACGTGCCGTTTTATTTTTATCGGCGGCGATGGTTCACATCTTTAGTGTCGGAACACAGGACTGAAAGCCGAAGGCTCGAGTAAAATTAATACAGAACCAAACCTATTTACGTCGCCTTTTGGACTTACATGACAGACGGCCTGAGTGAGGAATCGAACCCACCACCTTTGGAAGAGACCTCGGTCTCTGGTTCCAAAGGTCGTGGGTTCGATTCCGTGCTCAGGCAGTCTGACATATAAATCCAAAAGGCAACGTAAATAGGTTTGTATTTGTATTAATTTATTGTCAGATGTGTAAAGAAGCTAAACAGACACTAAATGATGGAGCAAACGAAAGCCTATTAATATAATATTAATAAATTGTAAATAGGATAGCTTTGGCCTATTTGAAAATAAAGCTAAAATAAGACAAAGGCCTGCAAATAACAACAGTGCGTCACACCAAAAGGCAAATAGCCCAAACTTAGCCGAGTGTGCATTTCTCCTAGATTTTTAAGGAGCATTAACACATATGGTACAGTCATTAAAATAAACACTAAATACAAATTTGCAATAAAGGTCTGTTCGCTCCGCCTACAATAGGCCCAAAGCCTGTTTCCTAACTTTGCAGTCACTATTAAAAATAGTGTTAAAAATGGTAATTTAAAATAGTATTAAAATAGTAATACAAATAGTAATAAAAATGGTAGTAAAAACAGCTAATAAAAATAGTAACTTTGCATTTGCTAATAACGGTGGTAATAATTTTATATTACTATTGTTTTTATTTTTTTTCTTTGATCTACTCAAACTTTGCATTTGTTGCATAAATTGATATTTGTAATTCGTGTATTTTTAGTTACTTTATTTTTATGGTAGCCAACACGCAACACGCGAGCATTAGCTCTTGTGGGGTGAGGGTACATACGGAGTTTTGTACCGTTTGCCTGGTTCAATAAACCAATATTCAATTCAATTCAATATTCTTGTCGACTGTAGCATGTAAAAGATCCTCGGAATTTCGATTGGAAAATTGCAACCTCGCCCTTGCACCCTAGTAAAATTGTCCCTCGCGTTCTAGTGCTGTGATTCGTCTGAGAACGTGTCAAACCCACAGGAAGATACACGTCGGCAGGGATGTAAGGTTTTCACGCATCTACCTACATATATAATACGCTTAGGTTGGGCAAGCAAATTCATCATTATGCACTATAATGACAGAGGGCGAGCGACCGACAATGTCAAACAAACGGGTGTGTCCTCTAACAATCAGTAACAATCGAAATATAGCTTTAATAATGCTACCTTTTAGAGCCGACTTGAAGAGTTTCAAAGTTGGTTCAGTAACAATCACTGCATGCACGACCGTTGTTAAGTTTATTGAACGGAGAAACGGGCAATTGAGCGTCCTCCATTGAAAAAAAGACATTTACTTCCATAAAAAACAAATCAGCACGGGTTAAAATGGAGGGGGAGCAGGGATGGGGATATTCAGACACTCAATAGGGGAATCCTGGTCGGGGACGGGGGAGGTGGTGCGGGACGAGAAAGGGTTGGGGGAGGGGGGGCATGGGGGAAAATCAGACCATACAACTGGGCAGGGCGTAGGGGGATTCGGATGAGGATGCAGGGGGCAGCCTTTTCATTCCATACTGCCCACTACAGTATTTCGCTCAGGTATGCGGGAACCGGCTAGACTGGCGTATGTTACGCCGGAGGTACAGCTAGTCTTACTAAAAAGAGAAGTGACTCTGTCCAAAAGTCCTATTAGTGTGGAAGTTGCCAACTTTGTGAATGAAGAAATTAATGGGTAAAATGAACTCTCTGACTGGGTAGAACTCACAAACACACATGCATGTACGCATTTTTTTTAAATACTTAAAAGAAAAAAATGTGTACAAGCTGCATGTGTTTCTAATTCTTCGCAGTCAGAGAACTTATTTTACACTTCCTATTAGAAGAATGTACCAGCAGACAAAGGCATTATCATGAATGACATCTAGCGGCTTAAATATGCAAAGGCCAAGGGTTTGGGCCACCCTTGCAACGGCATAAAATTTCCATTGGGAAAAGACCGTTTGTAATGATGTCATTTTGTTGGACACCTGCTCAAACAAAAGTTTCTATCCTTGCTTTTTTTTTCCGTAATGCCTAATTCATTTTTGACTTCAACGGTAGCACACACCAACACTCTTCCAACCAAACGCACGTGTAAGCTTAGTAAGCGAAAATAAAATTGAACCTAGTTCTTTTTTTTTTTCTTTTTTGCTGACTCGACTCCATTCGACATTATGTTGGAAATGAACTTGAATGACTTTCGGTGTTTTGAACACGAACTTTTAAAAAGCGCCGTTATGCGGTTTAGGTCCTAAATTTATTTTTGTACTGCAAAAAAAAAAATATTCCTGCAGAAGTTCTAACATATTCTACACACTACATTAATGTGCATTTCTAAAAATGACCACTTCCAGGAGATCAAACGATGTCAGTGTAGCACTGACTACTTCAAGTGTTCTTTTTATCCAAGAACTGTTGTGGACTGGAATTCCCTACCTCCTTGCGTAGCGGAAGCATCTACATTGGCTGATTTCTCTACAAAGTGCAGGTGGCGTCTCCGGCAAAAACCTAACTGTAGCCATAATCCGTAGCATTTTTTGTTTTAGTTGTGTTTTTTTTTTTTTTTTAGGGATGTTTTATGTTTATATACACTGTAATGTCCCGGCACATGTGGGCGCTGTGTACCATCTTTACTTTAGTTTTATAACGATTCAATCACAAATGTTATATCAACTTTACAATACAGCATAATTTGGCAAACTGAAACGCTACGGTAAACAAGCGTTTTGGAGATGAGCCACGCGGGACCTTAAATTCGTGTTTAAGTTGCTGTTTCTTCCTTAATTAGGGAATGAAAATTAATAAAATAAAATAAAACGAACACACTTGTGGTGGATTGAGGCTTAAAGCTGCCTATTCATCTATTGACAGGTTGCAGCATCTCGCGCCGTCTCCCATTATTTAGTTCCATGTAGCACTTGATTTCAACAAGCGAAGGAATGCGCCAAAGAAATTTCTTTTTACACAACAAACAAGGCAAGGGGCCTCCTTATTTATTGAATGTAAAGTTCGTTGCGCCCACGTGCATCGGGGAGCAAGCGGTCAAGATAAACGATATCACTCGCGCCCATCTAGCAGTTCAAAACGGTCGATATACAGAAAAAAAGCGCCCGTGATTACGTTAGGCTTAACTTTACCGCTTGCTCCCTGGTGTAAATGGACGCAACAACTTTACACTCAATAATTAAGGAGACACGTGGCTTTAAAAAGAAATTTGTTTGTCTGTTCCTTCGTTTGTTGAAAGTAAGGGCTAGGCAGAACTAGATAGCGGTAAACGGCTATAGAAGCTGCAGCCTGTCGTTTGGTGACAACAGGGGGTAGTCACTCTTACAGTCACAATGGTCGCAAGGCCTGCTGAGATAGTAACTGCGCTCCACTCCAGGCTGGTCAGCGTGCTTCTGTTTAGTGACAGACACGCCAGGAGTCGTCCAGTAGCGTATGGATTGAGAACCCAAAGGAATTTGTATCTGGACGAAGTGAATGCATGAAAAGCCCTCAGTATGCGCCAGATCTCGCAATTTGCTCGTTACCTTTTCGTGTTTAAAGTTTAAAGCATAAATTTTGTTCAGATACCAATCCTCATGCCGTACGGTACTGGACGACTCCTGGCGTGTCTGTCGCTAAACAGACGCAAGCTGACAGGCCTGGAGTGGAGGAGCGCAGCTTCTATCTCAGCGGGCCTTGTACAGTCGCAATGGTCGCAACGCAACTTCACAGAAGGGTTACTAGCGCACCGCTTGACAAGGACAGCAAAGGTACAGACAACATGGCGCTGGAAATCGGAGCTTAAGCCGGGTAACATTGGAATTCAAAGAAGATGCCGGAAAATAAACATTGCACTGTCGTAAACTTCCTAAACAATTCGTGGTATTTTTACTAACCGCATATGGTAAATGTTAGCTAACACATTTCACCTTCACGAAATTCGTTCTCCCTTGCTTTTCTTATTATTGTTTGCCGGCCATTTTTATAACTGCGTGATTGCAACGTACGGTGGCTTTTTGGGACAACACTAACTATATTTTACACACAAAAAACTTTGATGAAACCGAAACAAGATGATCACTGGTGGGGGGTGCAGTTCACCGTGTATCGTCTTAGGCTGCGTTTGCAATATAAAAAGCTTGTGCGTGAGCGTGGCGCTCGACTCTCGACGCGTACGCCACTTCATGAGCAAAGCAGTGCGCGCGGACAAATGGCTTGGCCCGCTCGTGGTATCGTCACGCTAAAGCAAACGCTCTTTCATTTACAAATCAAACGCGTGAGCAGGTGCGTGAGCTTGCTAATGCTGGCCTATACTCCGTTCCAACTACGCTGTTTCACAACTTCCCCCTTCTATAGCACCAAGATTCGATGCCATACGGGTCAAGGTAATTAAGATATCTGGCCGTTTATTTTAAGCATTCAACCTTTTAGCACACCACGTTTTCCTTTCTTGTGGCGCCGATCGGTGCCGATGAAATCCGTTGATGCCGCCATTTTTTTTATCCCAGCATGCAACAACTAAGCGTGCGAGCGTCGCTTGGCTCTCACCGGTCCAGTAGATATTCGCGTGACGCTTGAAAATAGCAAAACGCGCGCTTTGGCCCACCTGCTCTACAATTGCAAATGGTCGCGCTTAAGCGTTGAGCATGGGAAAAACTCGCCCAGCGCCCAGCGTCACGCGTACGCGTCGAAATCCATATTATAAATGCACCCTTACGTTGTAGTGTGTCGTATCTGGTGTTGAAACGCCGAAGGTCCGGTTTGATGCAAGTTTTACGTATCTGGAAAAAAGTTGTTGTTTATCCCAACAAGCCACCGTAGTAACAACTTGTGTTCCCTCCCGTTTGTACCCCTAGTTGATGATGACGTCACTAAATAACGTTACTAATTGTTGCGCTCCGTAAGCGTATGCTCCTCCCGTAACGAAGTGAGTGTATTGCTCTAAAGGTGACAATTCCCCTTTAAATATTTTAAAATGAGCGCACGCAGGCTAGCCGATTCGATTATTCTTTTATCTTTAAAAACTCGATTTTGGTGTCCACATCGCCGTCGAGAGAGTGCAACCATGCGTCAAGTATATACGTCTCACACATCTTCTTGCCCCGGCTTCCAACAACACGGATTCTCATTCATGCACGCAAGAGCTCTTAAGAGAGCACAAAATAACACGAAACTGAAGATAGAGATCTAGCCTGGAGCGATTATCGGCGTCGGCCGTCTTATTGCCATTTTCTTGACTCGTAATAAGCAAGTTGAGACGAACATCTGCTCACGTTTAAATGGCACGACTTCCTTCCGGCGAGCAAAACTACAATTTAAGTCAGAAAACACGAACCCTCCCATTGCAAGGACGCTCTAGATAATGTTAAAGGGTCTTTAATAACACTCTGGAACATTTCCTTTCGCCACTTCACTTAAACTTGCCGCCTGCAAATTTTATCTTTTCGAAAAGTTGCCATGTATTTTTTTTTGCGATTACCGCCATGGAGAATGTGGGATAAGACATTGGAAAAACGTCACGAAGTATTTATCAAAGAATTTTTTTGAACCTACTCTTTCATTAGATCGGCGCAGTAAAATTGCCGGTTTCTGACCTATAAATGGAGTAATTAAATACTGCATTAGATTACAGCGATGGGATATTGTAAATGATGTTATGAACCTTTGTCCTATAATAGCACTGTAATCTGTTGTAGAGACTTCTTTGTTTTGAAAATGGCGATTTTCGATGCCGAAAATCCAGACCCAGATTGAAAATGGCGATTTTCGGTGCCGAAAATCCAAACCACCGATTGAAAGTTCCAACTTCCGAAAACAGAGTTTCACGTTCACAAGTCATGACTTAGGCCCGTATTCTGAACGCTGACTAAAACTCGAATTGACTTGAAATGACGTCACACCTATTTAGTGCCATTCACCGCCCGATTTCTTCCAAATGTATCCAAAAGAAGTTCTGGCGGTGAATGGCACTAAATAGGTGTGACGTCATTTCAAGTCAAGTTCGAGTTTTAGTCAGCGTTCAGAATACGGACCTTAATATTGCGTTAGCAATAAGTTGTCAATAATTGTTCAATTGTCCCATTGTAACCTTCCGTCCATTGCGAGCCTACGAATTTTTAAAACGTCTGCTTTAAGCGTTTCAAAAACGGGACTTTCTCCAGCGACTTGGAGTTAAGCAGGCGTGACGTCATTTTTCTACCTGCGTTCCGTAGCAGTCTGTGTGACCTGCAAGCACCAGAAACAATCCAGCGTCGCCCAAGACTTGCACATTCAAGGGAAAGGAAGACTGGACCCACCTGGCCTTAAGAAAGATGACGTCACAACCCTTCGTGGTCCGAGCTCACGCTGTTGCTCTCGTTGGGATAGGTGACTTAAAAGACGCAGCTGTTTTTATTCAGTTTGACGTTATTATCAAGGCAAGTGAGATTTTATAAATCTTCAAAGGGTGGTTGGGGCCTTAGCTAACATTGAAAATATTGGAAAAGTATCAGTTTTCCTTTAAATGATAAATTTCGATGGTTTTAGTATGCCAAGGTAGTCGGTATTACAGATGTCGTCAAAAGGTGGATTGAGGTAAGACACCGATTTTTTTGGCCAAAACTTGAAACAGACTGCAAGGTGAATAGGATTTTAGTGCTTCATTATTGCCGACTGGAAAAAATAACTTCACTGGTCATGTGTCAGGATTTCCATTATTTAGAAATAAAGTCTCGGTACTAATTGTCAATCTTACGAAATTGGTGAAGCCAAAAGTTGAAGTACGGATAAATTTACCCGCTGGACTATTTTTTTCCTTGCACGCTAAGAAGCACCATGGTGCCACACGTAATTAAGCCTAAATTTGTGTGATTACGCCTATACATCAGTAAATAGGCCAAAATTTGTATAACAGAATACTTACAAATCTACCTTTAGTTAGGCCAAGGACGAAATGTAAACTTTACCTATATGGCCGGGAGTAATTAGGATATCGCAAGTGTAATTATTTGTTGCCATCTAGGGGTGAGGCTGGTATAGTGCTATACATTTTTTCCCTAGTTTGTTTAATGTTTTTAGGCGGCTCCTCCAGTTCCAACTTTCCAAAACCTACCATTCTTGGCTCACGTCACGTAGAAGAATAATTGTCTGTTCTCTATACCGATTTAAGATCTTCCTTCCGGTGTGCAAGACTGTAATTTCCTGGGAAGAGAAGATTTACAAAGCCACTGCAAGAACGTTGCGATAAGGACGAAAGGTCTTTAACATTAGTTAGGCACATTTCTTTTGCCATTTGCTGCGCAAATTCTTGCCCAAATGTTTTTGCCCAACATTCTAAACGTGGTTTAGGGTTTCAGTAAACGAATTCGCCCAGAAACTGTGGTTTAATGGCTGATGGCATCTTTACTTGCAAGCTAAAGTGGATAATGTATACTTACACCCCAATTTTATCAGCGTACACGTGCAAAACTCACACAAATTATGTTTGCCGAACATAGCCTTGGGTGGCAACGCTTCTGCCTGGGAAAAAGTTGTAATTAAAACAAAGAAAGTTGATGACTTCTTTCTGTGTGGCATAGTCTGGCTTAAAAAAACTGCTTAAAATTTCATCACCAAGAGCAGCAAGTTTAATCTACGCACCTAGGACGGAGTACGATAATAAAAAAATTACATCTAAATCGCTTCCAGCCTTTGCTGCAAATGTTTGGCAATTATTATTTTCTCGCAACAATGATTAAACTAAAAAAAAAACACTACGGAGGCAACATTGTGAACAACTAAGAATGACAAGTGAGCAACAATTATGATGAAAAAATTCCACGTGATGTCGTGAACTTGGGAATTGAACCTGGATCTAAAATTGACAGCTAATTTCTGTTTATTTGCAACAAGGAGTTGGATAGGGGAAAGAGCTGGACTATTATATTTTTTTCCCTAGGCCTACCATTTTCGTATCATTTTTCCAGGAGGCCTATAATTTTTTCCCTATAGTGTCCGCGGCCTATCTTGAGTTCTCCGCAGATCGAACACAGATAATCGATTATACGTTTTCAGTAGCAGAGTGCCTTGTTGATATCCAAGATGGTTACAAAAACAATGGCGGCCATCGATTAAAGCCACCCCCTCCAGGAAGACGTAGCCGCTCACAAAATACTTGCAGGACTCAAGATACTCCGCGCACACAATAGGCCTACAATTTTTTTTTTATAATATATATCCACAAAGCCCATAATTTTTTCCCTAGGCCTATTGTTCTCGCCGTCACACTAGTGTGTGCTGGACATACGTTGTTTGTATGCTTACACGGTCGTGGTACTAGTGTGTGACTAGCTTTGTATTGTAACTAACATTGTTGTCTAGTGCATGCTTGGGCACGACGGGTACGTCGTTTGTTGGCTTCTTTTGGTTCGGTTTTTTCCTGGCTATGGAGAAAATAAACTTAGGGATTTGAAGACATGTAAAATATGTTGCATCTTATCTTCCCCCAACATCAGGAATAAAGATGATGATGCTCTAAAGTACAATGTGGGAGTCCATCAGCTTCTTTTAACCCTCTGCATCCAACACCTATAATTTTCTTCTAATTTTTCCCCTAGTCCTATAATTTTCTGTAATTTTTTCTCTATAGGCCTATACAGCAAACGTACATTGGCACTCCACTGCACAATTAGGCGTGCATTGTGTGATTAGACTATAATTCAATTATTATGCCTATAATTTGCATCAGTGAATATTGACAAAACAATATTTAGGTACTTAGAAGGCTAAACTAGGCCTTGTGCGCCTCATGTGACGTTTTAATTTCTAAAGTAGTAGCTAACGAGGAATTGTGTTCGAGAGTATAGCCCTATTCATCAATGAGTTTTTTTTAATGAAGCCTATATGTGGTTCGTTAGCGAAATCGTTGTTTTTTCGGTTGCGTGTCTTCCTGTAGTGATTAAACGCGACGATCAAATGTTATTATTTCAATGAGTTACGTCGAGAAAGCCTATAAGCTAAACGGAAACAACGATGTTTTAATTTGCCGTGTTTCTTACAGTCAACTTGACGACCGGACGGACAAAGTCGTTGCTATAGTCTTTGCAGCCGCACATACGGCAGAGTCGTAGTGTTACAGAAGTAAAAAGCAACTTGGAAACGCGGGGCGGGTAGCCAAGTGCTCTGTTCTTTTTATTGACGTTAAACGGGATAACGAAAATAAGAAAGGTTTTACGCCACGACTTTCTTGAACTCTATTTTCATGACAACTCTGGACAAGCCATAGTGTATAACTGCGAAAGGTATATATATATAAACGTTTTTTCTACCTTCTTCTTTATAGTTATGGTCTGGTCATTATTTATCGCCGGAGGAAATTGGGGGGGGGGGGTGAATTGTTTAGACCCTCTCGAGGGGGGGAAATCATGAATTTTCCAGGTCCCGCCATGAGGGCGAAGTTACAAAAAACACTGACCAAACTGAAAGAAAAAGTCATTTTTGGACCTCAAAAGTGGCACTTGCAGCAACCAAAATTTCTAAAAACGTCTCAGCTTCTGAGGCACCCCCCCCCCACACCTCCCGCAATGTGAATGTACACGGTTTTGAAGCTAGTAGTATCAATACTACAAGTATAGTTTTTTTTCCAATAAACTCTGATGTAGAAAAGCCTTACCCCTGGTTTCTTGGCTTCTTCTGTGAATCAGATGTTGACCATGTTACGGATGTGGCCATACAAAGAAACATCGTATTCATCTTATATTGTATGAAACTTGATCAAGATGGATTTAAGGAACATCGGTGTTTTATAGAACATTTTTAAACCCGAGGCACGTTTTCCTTACAAATAGTGGTAACTTGTCGGTGTGGAGTGCTGCTTACTTAATTTGGCTACAGCACTAATCTTGGCTACAGGAAATCATCTGTAGACAATCTCAATACGCATACAAAAAGTGCACATTTTTGTCGGGGGTCCCATTCATTTTGGGCCTTAAGGGGTCGAGGTTTTTTCAGAGTCTCGAAGGGGGGGGGGGGGGAAAAGCCACCGAACCTTTGGGGGCCACAAATTCCTTTCCCCCCCCCCCCCCCCCCCCCCCCCTTCTCCGGCCATAAATAATGACTGGTCTCTTAAACACAACAAATAATGCCGTTGATTCAAATTTACACTTGTCTTTCTGCAACAACGGGTTAAGGAAGCTGTTAACAAACGTCTGGTCCAGGATTATAAATGGGCAAAGTTTTATTTGTCGACCATGCTTTCGAAGACTTTAAGGTATTAACAAGGTGGAGCGCAACTAAAGAACTGGATTAGAATTTCTTCGCATCAAGGAGTTTTAATAGATATATGCGTGTTTTTTTTCGTATGTACCCCCTATATTTATTCAAGTGGAATTTTGAATGTTACAAAGAATAAATTTTCAATTTATGCGAAAGCCTTAAAGCTTTACCCGAATGCCTTAACGCTTCACACGTGAACGTTTTAGGTATAGTTCTTGAAGGCTTAACAAAGGATGCCTTTTTCGAACGTCATTCTTATTGTGCCGTATATTTGCTTTCTTTTGTTGCTTTCTTCTTTCTTTGGAAGGATTACACGAGTCACTTCCTGTTGCTCCTATCTGGCCATTAAGCACGAAAATCCGGGACGAGTCATAGCGGCGATAGGTAAAACCAGGAACGAATTAAACGGAAAGTTTAAGGGTATACCCAACAATTGCATTTTCTGAATAAAGGAAAAGTTCGATGAAAGACACTTGTTGTTGTTGTTAATGATGGTTGAAGTGAAAGGATACCAAGTTATATGTGGTGAGCCGGAGGGATAGGGGGGAAGGCGGTGTTGCAGAATTACCGAGTCTGAGTTAATTAAGAAAAATACTCAGCATCGTGTACGCATCTACCTGCACTGTGTGCTTTTTTAGCTTCATTAGATGGACTACGAAAACTTTTGCCAAAAGGGAAGGATCAGCATTATTTTAAGCTTTTTCCCTACACACCTATAAAATATTTTGGTAGGTGTAAATCATGTCATTTCTTTGGGTCAATGGCGAAACCAGAAATTTTATTGGGGAGGGAACTTGGGGAAACAAAATTAGAATTAAAAATGGGGTTCTAGACTTCAGCAAAGGGATGTAGTATGGGAAGGAAAAGTTTCAAGTCCCTTGGAGCCTTATACAACAACTAATTTTTAGCAATTTTAGCGTTTTTGAAAAGTTAAAAAATCTATCTTTCTCTAAGAAAGGTCCAACTTTCAGAAAAAAGGTCCAACTTTCAGAAAAAAGGTCCAACTTTCAGAAAGAAAGGTCCAACTTTCAGAAAGAATCGCCCAAACTTCAGAAAGAAAGGTTCAACTTTCAGAATCGCCCAACCTTCAGAAAGAAAGGT
>JAHWFP010217264.1:21113-37385 GCA_023313725.1 Lithobius niger | reverse complement strand
TGACAAACCAGACTCACAGTTCATAAGTAACAAACAACCTATTTTAATTTTCAGCACAAATAGAACATTTATGTGTCTTGTTCACCTACGGACATGGCACACAAATGTTCTGTTTGTGCTGAAAATTAAAATAGGTTGTTTGTTACTTATGAACTGTGAGTCTGGTTTGTCAGGAAACCCCTTGTTGAAAATCTCCGTTCACCCACAAACGTCGTTTTTCATGAATAAATGATTCAATGCACATGATGTGCTTATTAACGAAATTAAAACAAACAGCATGGAGATACGCACTCCAAATAGGGACATCATACCACACAGACACTAACGATGACGCCACTTCCGGTCACATAACCCAAGATGGCCACCACCACGTGAGCACCCAGCCATCTTGGACGGAGTCACTTCCGGTCCTAAGATGGCTGCCACCATATGAGTGCCGCTATCTTGGATGACGTCACTTTCAGTCATATAATCCAAAGATGGCCGCCTCCATATGCATGCTGAATACCAATATTGAAAATAATGAAATAATATAACACACGCCTGCTGCGTGAAAACCACCAAGTCATACAACAAACGGAATTTAATTTTCAACAGGTTATGTTCCTGTCATGTTCACAACAAGTCATTAAAAACACAATTTAAAAACACACCCACGATGGGCTGTACCAACCACATCCACCATCTTGGAAATTACGTCCTATGACTTGGTGGTTTTCACGCAGCAGGCGCGTGTTATATTATTTTATTACCCATTTGACCACTGCTCTGACGTTGAATGAAAATAATGATTGTGAAAATACTAACAAGGCACCAAACACTAAAACAATTACGAGAGTTGAAACTGAGTTCCGAGACGGCATCCAAATTGAAAACAATCGAAAGGATAAAAGTCACACTGAGAATATTATTAAGAAATTAAGAAAATTAAGGATTGTCTTATACAAATAATAAATGCAAATACTTTTCGATAATTTCGTTATGGCACTGACATCTATGACCAAGCCTCTAATTATACCTTTGATCCGTACTTCCAAAAGTCACGGAACAAGCTCATAATAATCATGTTAATTTGGCAATAGTGAAAACTATGAATCGACCCGTGAAATCATCATATCTTAAATTTTCCAAACTTAAAAGACAGCACCATCATTATGAATAACTATTACAAATCAAAATATAAGAACAAGGATATGCCTAAACTTTGATTCCTTAGAGGCAATAAGATTCAAAATACTACTTACTCATAATATGGTACGTTCCTTCAGTCTCAAAACTATATCCTAAACATCCCAACCCATGGTTCTACAAAAGAAAACAAATATTGTGCTCAAGCAGTACGGACACATCAAATAAGCAATGAATAAATGCAGCATTAAGAACATTTGAACAATAACTGAGACGTTTCGGATGTACAAATGTGCCGTTATCAAACTAGCAAACAAGCTTTGTGCCTATTACACGCTGAGCGGATTGACATCGAACGTCTAGGTTGCATGGCTGGTTCGATTTGTAATACTAAGAATGACTTGTGTGCCAAATTTCCTTCCTTTCTTCGATCGGCAAAATCTGTTGGACAAGCATCACGGAAGAAGCACAGGGGGCACTGGGGGCCCTTGGGTGGATGATTCTTGAGCTTCCCTTGGCTTGTTCGTGGCTGGTTCCATGGCATTTGTACTTCTAAGAATGACTTGTGAACCACATTTCAGGCGTTTAGCTCAATCTGTAAGAATTTGTTGGTCAAGCCTCAGGGAGGGGGCACAAGGGGCGCTGGGGATCCTTGTAGAGTATTTCTTGGGGGGGGGGGGTCCATGGCTGATTTGATTTGCTCTGCTAAGAATGACTTGTGGTATTCTTGTAAGAATTTGTTGATCAAGCCTCAGGGAGAGGGCACAGGGGGGGTGGGGCGCTGGGGGTGTATCATGGGGAGCCCCATGCCTGTATCGATTTGTACTGCTAAGAATGATTTTGCACCAAATTTCAGGCTTTTAGCTCGAAGGGCAAGAATTTGTTGGTTAACGATTGTACTATTCAGGATTCCAGAATTCCAAATTTACAATGGCGAGTGCTAGAAATGAATTCCAAACCTGTAATTTCTTCCATAATAATTGGTAAATTTGTGTGAAATTTTGCATAGCAGACGTTCCTGCATGGAAAATAACACCTGAAGCTTTCGATGTTACGATAAAAGAGATTTGCCTGATAAACTCCGCACTAGCAATGATGTACAGCGATGAGTTAGAAGCTGTTGATTCATTTAATCACGATCACCTGACAGAACTTTGTAACCTAATTTGCATTTTTTGCCAAATTAACATTTGTCGCAAGTAATGACATTTAACAACGTCATAGAACATTACATGAAATGAATTGCATGTTCTTGATTCGAAATGAATAACTTTCAACTGTTAAAATCTCTAACAATCCCTAATGATGGCCGACTGTTTCTGAGAAAGATTTTCTACATCAAAACGGAACAAAAATGATGTAAAAGCCACGTGCGATCTACAAACAAGATGCTGTTCGTAGGAGTAACTTCGATCAACGTTTTTTCAGGAATTTGCTACAATAAAACCAATTTTTTGGTAAGGAACCAGTTTTACTGGATGTCCCTTATTCAGTATCCTTCTGGTTTTTTTTTTATTTAAATAAATACAAATAATTAAAAATTAAGGATAAATTAACTGAAGGACTATGACATGAGTAAATTAGATAATGAACTTGGACAGTTAGGTACGGGATGGAGGTGGGTTTGGTGAACGGGAGGAGCAGTGGTGTATTTTGTAGTACGGTCGGTTAGTACGCGTACTACGAAAGGCCACAGTGGAGAGTATTATAGGTACTCGCTGCGGCGTTACCCTAGGGTTGTACAGCTTCTCGCTTTGGGCCCTAAGGGCGCGTTTACGCACCGACTCGCCTTTGCATTCTCGCAGCTAGAACTCAATCGCGATGGCAAAGGTGACATTGCCATGGTAACAACGCTAAATGGAATAGCTAAATCCGACATCGTTTGAGCAAATACTTGCAGTCTTATAATCCGTGCCAATAATATAAAGAATTCCTCATGACGAAACAGTTTTCCCAAACGCTTCTGAACTCACGTTATTTGTTGTTTTCGTTGCGAGGCGGCCGACATAAAACCGCCGCCATGTTGGAATTTCAGATGATTTCTAGCTTCTAGCTGCAAGAATGCAAAAGCGAGTGGTTGCGTAAACCCGGCCTAAGATAAGTCCCGTTGTAGGCAGAACGTGGTTATGAGACACACACGGGCCTCCTACTCTAGCGCCCACCCAGTCCTAACAACTATCCGAGGTCCGTGAATAGTTGGAGTCTAGCAGTAGATGTTAGGTGGAAGCCCCTTTAACCCTTTAACAACCACTTTTTTTCACGATCCTACCATTCTTTTTTTTTTTAACTATGTTAAAAACTATGTTCGTGGGATTCGAACCGGTATTCAGTTGGTTTGGAGACGACGACGCTAACCACTGGGCTGTGCTTGCCCGCTATGCTTGGGGTCCCCGGGGACCCATCACATAGCTTGGGCGCGCATTTGGACTCTTGTTTTTTTTCCATCAACTAAGCCGTATTAGCTATACGGTTGGTAAAGGGTTAAATGTAAGTTGGATGTCGGTAATTAAGTAGCAAACATCAACGGCCCCAATAGTTTTTATTCTTCTGGTCAGGGAGACAAGGCATTTAAATTCCTGCGTGCTCTCGCTTGGCATTCATGATAAGTCTGGGGGAAGCTATTCATGGTAATAAAACCAACATCCCCAATGTTTAATCTGGCAACTTACGGATTACCACAGCAGTCCAGGGCGTGTGTCATGGGCTGGTAAACTCGATCAGGGATCGTCAGCAGACGAGAGATATCTTGCAAAAGATAGAAAAACACAAGGCCCAACATGGCCAAGATGGCTGCCGCTTATTACTTCGGCATGTTGTCATGGAGCATGACCTCAATAACGGCATGACCACTTACGGTCCGGCACTTACTTGTTGATTGTCGCCATCTTGCTGGTGTTCGTCGTCGGTTCCATCTTCCGCATGACATTGTGCGTCAATTGGGCGATAAGTCTGTCCTCCTGTCCGGTGTTTTCAATTTTTGCAGGAGGTACAGATGTATGACAAGATTTAGATTAGGGGTTTGAATAACATCTCTGTAATGTGTGGTGCAGTGGCAACCCGGACCACTGCATTGTGACTGAGGTTGGCGCTAATGACCAAGTTGTCGACGCGCCATTAAGCCTCAATTCCCCCCCCCCCCCCTTACCAGATTCTGCAGAAGTAAATAAAAACTCTGCTCCAGGCAGAAAAACGCAAAGCGAGAGCAAAACGACAGGCAACAATACAGCATCCAGTAACAATTAAGAATCAATCAAGGCTGGCTTCTTTAACTAAAAAATCGCCAGCCAGACATTGCAATCGATTACATAGACAACATTGTTACAAGAAATGTCGTATCAAGATTGCACTAGGCTTCAACCGTCAAGTGCTAACAGAAAAACGGCTAGTATTAACCAAGTTCAATATTGCAGTGTTGTCCAACATTACCAGACGGAGAATAAATGTGGTGGCGGTGCAGGGACTGCTAGCACCGTCCCACATATCTTGAATGGGGGCCGTGGTGGGTTTTTCGCATTGTCAGAGGGGCGCCGAGCCAGCCGAGCCAGCGAGTATAATAGCAATGGAGGAGGGAGAGGGGGGGGGGGGTCCGAACGTCCCAAATTAGCACCCCAAAACCCACCACTTGATCCGCTACTAGTGAGGACAATCAATGGAGGGGGCCTCTTCGAGGGGTTCGACAAAGACCAAAAAAGTGTACGAGATTTGTAAATCTGTAACTCTTCCAACGGATTTAAGGAGATTTACGGATTTTCTGGGATTTAAAGATTTACAAAAGATTTAAGTAAGATTTAATTATTTACATGGATTTGCAGAAGATTTCAAGATTTACATAAAATTTTGCAGATTTACACAGATTTATAGATTTGAAGATTTACATGAAGATTTACACAGATTTACAGATTTAAAGATTTACACGAAGATTTGCTGGATTTAAAGATTTACAAAAGATTTAAATAAGATTTAAATGATTTACGCCAGATTTTCGTGATTTACAAGATTTGTACAAGATTTAAGGATTTGAATGATTTAACACAAGATTTAGATGATTTAACAAGATTTATAGATTTACAAGATTTACAACGGATTTATAAATCCTAAATCTTGGGTGTACGAGATTTATAGCTTTCTCGAACCCCTCGGCCTCTTCTTATATTTTGTCCTTGGCCCCGAATCACTTTAATCCGGCCCTGGTAAAGCCCCTGGCACGGATCCCGGAACGAAGGCCAGTGGTCCCAGTGTCGGCCAAGACCAAGGCATCTCTCATCTGGACCAGACGTACGGCCGAGAAGATGCGAGGTGAGGGCCTCCGATGCTGCCTAACGAGCCGGAAACGTTTAAGGGACCTCTCTTTCGTCCGAAACATTTCGCAACAAGGTGTGGTTTGGGCCGGAAGTAAGTTGAAGTCCTGGTGGGGGGTTGGGAAAGGGAGGAATGAAACGGGTTGTAAAATATGGGAGGGGTTTGGTGATGGGAATTGAAGGGCGCCGCGACGATTCTTCCAAGTTGTTGACAGTCACCCAACCGAGAATTCGGAGTCTATTATCAGCCTCTTCAGCCCGTGAGAAAGAAGTTTTTTCCCCTAGTTTTTTTTTCTTCGTTTCTGTTTTTTTTTTTTTTCATCATTCGTTTTCGTTTTGCTAGTCTTATTTCTCCATTTTCGTTTCACTTTTTTTTTTGTATTTTTATTCCACTTTTTTTCTTCCAACCATTATTCGTTTTTCTCCCTTTTCTCACAAAACCTATGTTACCATCTTGAATATATTTTAAAGTTTTCCATTTTTCCCCTCCCTTGCTGCTTTAACAAGCTACTTAAGGGAAATTGGGGAGAAGAGTGTCTGAGTATTGTATGCGTGTGTGTAGGTGTGTCGAAAAGAAGGGGCTTGAAGAAGAGGGGATGTAACACGGCCACCAGTTGTGCTTTCGCCGAAGCGCACAGAATCAATATTTGGATGGGAGGCCAACAGCCTCACAACATACATTCTGAAATATTCCAAAAAGCATAGAAAATCGAATATGTTTTATAACAAGCGGGAACAGCCGGAAGAGAGCCGGAACAGACGGTAAATGACAGCCACAGCAGGAACGGCGACGACGTTGTGCCTGTCTTCTTCCTCACCCTCTAGTCAAATACGCACTTGAACTTCGCATATCTAATGTCTCTTAGACCTAACCAAAAGTCTTGGAAATGCTCCGCTTTCGGGTTGAATTCTTCATGAGGTCGAAAGTTGTGAGTGACAAATCGTATTACACTCGCGGAGAAGAAGGGCACACTTGATGAGAAAAATCCAAAGTAATCCAATCGTAATCCACCATGTAACCTAACTTACTTTGCAGTGAACTAGGACGTACTAAAAATCAAGAAAAGAAAACAATAGAGGGCCCAGCAGTGAGCCTTGAGGAATACCTGAATGTTTGACGCACTCCCAGCGCCAGAATAGGTGGAGGCAATTCTGCTAGTAATTCTAATCGGAAATTACTAGGTTCTTTTACATGCCACAATTGAGGTGAGTATGTGGCATCAGAGGGCCATTCCCTTCCGAAAATTCAGGAGCATTTGTGGTCTGACTCGATCCTGGAACCTCTGATACAGAGGATGGTTCTGTTTTTCATTATACAGTGGTTACTACTTACGTATATCGTTACAATCCAAGCGGATGCCGACGACAATGCTAAGTTAAATAAATAAATAACAAACGGCACTGCTATCACTAACGTGGCGGTAAATATAACTAGCTATTTTTCGCATTCTTTTAAGCCTGACTTAACAGGCTTCCCAAAAATTGTAGTTTTGAACTTAAACATATTCTGATAAAACTACCGCTTACTTTGAATGCAGCTGTGGCTGTATAGTCTATGCACGCATCGTCATTTTTCTCCGGTCTTAGATTTCTAGAACGGTTTCTAAAGTAACACTAAAGGTTTTGGCTATTTTGGTTTATTACGGAGAGACACATTTTTGGTTCCCGCGACCATTTTGTTAATTGCCTTAGCCATGTAAGCCTAGACTGAAAATGCAGATTACACCAGTAATTTTAGTATGAAGACGGGCTCAACATTTCTACCTTTCTACTTTTAGGGTGGGCCGCACACCAAAATCGACAAAACGTCGTTGCAAGAAGAAACGTTGCGAGACGTCGCATCTGGTGGAGAGACCCCCCCCCCCTGCAACAGACGAAACTAGAAGGGGCTTCGCTTTGTTGTCGTGAGACGCCTAACGGCGCCTAAAGACGTCTCGCGACAACGTCGCATCCGGTGTGTAGCGCTCAGCTCAATCCTATGGGTGATGGAGACGTCTACACCACGCTGAGACAGGTTTCGACAAAATGTCCTGTCGTGAGACGTTTTGTCGACTTTGGTGTACGGCTACCCTTGGGAGAGAATGTCCGTGTACACCTTGGAGATAGTGGTAAATAAAATGGGGTAACAGATGCAGTATATAATAGCAATCTAACGTTGCTTAAGAATGACCTAACCTACCGTAATAATACCACACCATAACGCCAAGCCAGCAACACCAACAACATTGATTACCATGTGCGGATCGCTATATTTTCTTATCAATTACTCGACCCCTGCTAGAGTCGCTCAACCAACCACTGCCCTTCCCCCCTGCCCCTCCCCCCCCCCCCGCCGCCTGTACAGTGAAAACAATATTTGCCATTAAGAAACCAGTCTGAATAAACCACTTTGAACGGGCAGTTTTACTTCAGAGGACTTGATAAACGATCATCGTAAACAGTAGAAACATCTGGGAATATTCTGTTGGAAGAACATCAGAAGCGATTGAGGGCGAAGGAATGACATCTTTCAGAAAGGCCAAATCCTCTTAAAAGACGGACTCCGGGAAATAAAAATGATTCACGTTCATTTGCTTTCGCTTTATGCCCAAGTAAATTGACATCGTAAAACACTGAGATTATGGGACTGCTTTTTGATTTGTACTAGCCCCTCAGAGTGATCGATGGATGCGATTCTTTTCGACGTTACGGAAGTGGAAGACTTCTATTAGGGTGAGGGTAGGAGGGGGGGGGGGGACATGAATTGACCAGATCGTGTGCTGTTGGCATTCCCCGATTTTAAATGATGTCCATTCGCCAAGGTCTATCTCATATACCAGACCTCAGCCATCCCCCAAGCATTTTTTCGGGAGAAGGTCCGTGAGGTGCCTTGTGCTCATGTCGATTGAGGCATGTAAAAGATCCTCCGAATTTTCGATTGAAATTACGTAGCAAAATCGTTCCTCTCGCAATCTGGCAGTATGGCTTCGGCTGCGAGTGCGTCATACCTGATGATAATGCCTATGTTTAGATGCACGGGAAACAACCGTCTTAAAAATTGGTTAGTGCGATTAAGAAAAAAATTATACAGCAAGCAAGTATTGAACCTACAACAAAATCGTGTGTATAAATTTGGTTTTTCCATTCACAAATGAACAAATTAGGCCATCTTTAAAAAATAATCAAGTGCTTGCAGGTCTATAAGTGTTAATCCTTTAAGCGGCACATTAATTTTAATACTTAAAACTTTGGTCTTGTCTATGAAGAGTTGGGCTCAACTTTAACGTTTAAAAGCTTAAACTTGTGTTTGAAAAATTCTTCCTTAACCCTTTAAGCGGAACATTAATTTTACATCTGCAGTCTATCTCCTCAATAGTAGGGTTAACGCGGACGGGACTCGAACTAGCAACTTGAAGGAACTCTCAAACTTCCCCCCTCCCCACTGCCAACGCCTCTACCAACTCAACCACGGCCGTCTCTGAAGTCGCTTCTTAAGGGAACGTCGTATTGTTGTCGTTTCTCCATTGTTGGTCATCTCGTGCATAATTTAGACTCTGTTTTTACCACCTAAACTTTTGATCTTGTCTATGACGAGTTGGGCTCGTCTTTAACGTTTAAAAGATTAATAAAATATAAAAAAAAGCACATTGAAGGAGGATTTCCACCAAATATCAGGGGATAGCGGCAATTCTTACACAGTAGCAATGGTCGCAGGGTAACGTCATAGAAGGGTTGCCAGCGCAAATAGCGCTCACCGCTTGACAAGGACCGCAGAAGCAGAGACAACATGGCTCCGGCAATCGCAGCTTAAGGCGGCCCACAGTGGCGTTCAAATACGGAGGCAAAATAAACACAGCGCTGCCGCAAACTGCCAAAGCAATTCGTGGTATTTTTACAAACCGCGTACGACAAATGTTAGCCAACACAATTTACCTTCACGAAATTCTCTCTCCTTGTTTACCGATCATTTTTAAGCTGCGCGATCGCAACGTACGGTGGCTGCTGCACTGCTTTCTACACACACACAAAACTTTTATGAAACAGGAACAAGATGGCCACTAGCGCGGGCTCAGTTTACCATATATCGCCCTAGGTTGTATATAGTGTGTCTTATCCGGTGTTGGAGTTGCCGAAGTTCCGGTTTCATGAAAGTTGTATGTGTGTCGAAAACAAGTTGGTATTTGTCTTTACGAGCCATAGTAGTAACAAGAAGCGTTTCTTCCCGCGTCCTCGTGATATAACGTTTGCCGAGTATTGCTTTCCATAAGAACATGTTCCTCCCATAACGAAATGAGTATATTGTCCCTAAGGCGCTATCTATAGCTCTAGCTAGTGCTATTTGCGCTTGCGTATAAGAAACGACGGAAAGCACAAAGATATTTTTTTTAACTACACCAACAAGCTACGCGCGTCTTTGCTGCACCTTCGTGCACCTGGGTGGAGGCTGTAACAGTTAATGATATCATTGTCACTAGATGGCGCCAAGATGCGCCAAATGCACGAGGATGTACATGGCACGTGGCTAGTTTACATAGTTAAAATAAATTTCTTTGTGTTGCGCAGTCATTCGCTTCGTGCTAGTAAACCCTAAATAGCATTAGTTAGCGCTAGTCACACGAGCCAACTTACACTCGTCTAATTTCCGAAGCCTTTTATTTAGTGTCAACTTAGGGCAATATGCTAACTTCGTTATGGGAGGAGCATATTCTTATGGAGAGCTACATTCGGCAAGCGTCACATCGTGATGAGGGCACGAGTTTGGAGGGCCAACGGGAAGAAACGCGTATTGTTACTACGGTGGCTCATTGGGACACTCGACAACTTTTTTCTCCAAGCGTTCATGACGCCGGAACTTCTGTGTTCGAACACCGGACAAGACACACTACAACCTATAGGACGATATATGGTAAACTGCGCCCATGCCGTTGGACATCTTGTTCCGGTTTCGTAAAAAAATGTTGTGCGTATAGAAAAAAATTGTTGTTTGTCCCAATGAGCCACCGTATGTTGCGATCACGGAATTAAAAAAATGGTCGGCAAAAAACCTAAGGCGTGAGAGGGAGAGAGAATTCCGTGAAGGTAAATTGTGTTTATTGTAAATTGTGTAAATTGCTAACATTTGCCATATACGCGGTTTGTAAAAATAGCACGAATTATTTTGGTGGTTTGAGACAGTGCAATGTTTATTTGTCGGCATCTTTGAACTCAAATGTGGACCGGCTTAAGTTACGATTACCAGCGCCATGTTGTCTGTGTTTCTGCGGTCCTTGATCAAGTGGTGAGTGCTGTTCGCGCTAGCAACCCGTTAGTGACGTTACATTGCGAATGTTAAGAGTTACTGCTCCCTGAAGGCAACCCGTCTTTAACATCATTATTAAAAAAAAATGGAAATTAGCTGTAAATATTAAGCTAAGAAATACAATGGAGCTACATTGTAAATCGCTAAGAATGACAAGTAAGCAGTCCAAATACCCAGGTTCAATTTCCGGAACCATGACAACACATGTTTTTCTACTAGTCATAATACTTAATATAGCTGCTCACTTGTCATTCTCAGTTGTTCACAAGTTAGCTCCATTGTATTTCTTTATTTAATACCATAGCAGCTGCCCATTTAAAAGGACATAAATCCGTCCGGTCTATCGTGCGACCCGATGAGATTGCAGGTGGCAACGTTTACACAGGTTAAGAGTTAATGTCGCCAAATCACCTCGTACGCAAGAAAAAAACAAGAAAATGAATGTGTTGGCAACATTTACATACGTTTGAACCAATGTCGCAAAACTGGTCGTGCAGGAAAGCCAACAGGGATTTAATGTTCCTTTAAGGGCTCGGCCCTTCTTGCCATTACATTTTTTTAATAGATATTGCCCGCGTGCTAAAAAAGGTTAGCCGTTCCAGGCATAGATACGTAAGCCCGCCCGTGTCAGACGGGCAGATTTTTAACTCCACACACGACTGTCCTTAGGGCAGAAGTGATTTCCGCCTACATTTTGTCGTGTCTGTAGTTGGCTGTCACATGAGCAGATTTTCCACCACTCGTGGCTACCTTCAGAGGCAGTGTCAACAAGCACTCCATATGGCTTGCTCTCCTTACGTCATCTTAACCCGTTTTTTCTGGCATGCATGTTATGCGTTCACCATTGGTCTTTATCAGTCACGTGAGCAAAAGTCGGTACCCCGAGGGCTGGCTGCGTTGCCTGGCCATTGATTCGGGACGACTCATTAATGACTCCCAACTTTTGTCGTCTGCCCCATGTCACACGAGCCAACTTACCCTCCCGACCTGATTTTTAGTCGTGTCGTGAGTGAAAATCTTTCCGTCTGACACGGGCTTAAGTGTATGGATAATGGTCACAGACAGGGACCCAATTCCATAACGCGTGGAAACAAACTGTCATACGGCTGCGCCTGTGTTGTTTTGACTGTTGGTGGAAGAGGGAGGGACGGCGAGGCTGGAGAGATATACGGCTGACAGCTTAATAAGCAACAGTTTGAAGGGAGGGTGCGAAAATTATCAGAAAAATTCAGAAAAAAATTCAGGGTTTAAAAGGCTGGAAGGCATCGCCATCATCAAAGAGTGATGTCGCAATACAAGTATGCTTTAATTTGAACTTTTGATTTGGTGAATCATTTTCTTAAATTTAACACATTGACGTACTACGTCAGTAAAATAAGACCATTATCAACAAATACATCAATTTTTTTTCATTCCACCACCAGAGGGGGTTCGTGGGCTTACTCTTCCGAAAGCCAAGATTGTAATGATGGGCCAGTAACCAGTACAAAAAAAAAAAACGGTGGTGAACGGTTTTTAATGGTCAATAGAAACTTCAAATTGACAGAAGGACCATTTTGAAAACAGTATGTTACCAACGCTGCTGTGCGTTTCCCTAGTTCCGAAACAGTCGCCAATTTAAAACAAAACTACCTAAAAAGTAGAAGCTGAGCAGATTTTCCCGTAGTTTCTCGCCGAGATGATTTCATCAACGATTCTAAAACGTAAATAAACCAACCTCAGCTCGATTCAGTTTTTTTTATTTTCATATTTGTCCCTAGTTTGCCTGTAGCTTATGCTTCTTCATACCAGGAGGAAAAAAAAGGGGGGGGGGGGATTCCGACGAGGAAACCAGGTGCGGAATAATTTTTCACTTTTTCATCAATGGGGACAAGCTGGCTGCGTAGTTCTCAAAAACTTAATTAGGGCACTTTTTATATGCAGCGACTCGCCTTTGCAGTTCTCGCAGCTATAGAAGCCAGAAATCATCTGAAATTCCAACATGGCGGCGGCTGTAACTCTGCCGGCTCGCAGTGTAAACAAGCAATAAATTTAACTTCAAAAGCGCCTTAGAAAATTGTTTTGTCATGAGGAAGTCTTTATCTTATTGGCACAGATTATGAGGATGCAAGCATTTACTCAACGATGTCGAATTTAGTTAATCCAGGAAGCGTTGTCACCATGGCAATAACACCTCTGCCATCGCGATTAAATTCTCGTTGCGAGAATGCAAAGGGGAGTCGTTGCGTAAACGCGCCCTTAGAATCGTGAACGTCGTAGTAAATAGTAGGAGCATAAATTTAAAAGAATAAACGAGGGAATGGGTCCACAAAAAGTATTCTGTGCTAGTCGATGCTTTATTTGGACGATTTACTGTGAACTAATCTTCCCCGTATCATTATCTTTGGTTTCAAATGCTTCTCCACCAAAATTAGAGCATTTTTTCTCGTGGCCTGGTGCAAGGAATAGCCTGGTCTGTTTTGGGGCCGCACACACATGACCTCACGCCAAATTTCCGCTTATAAAACCCCTTACCATCTTCTGTCACAACACTTGCAGCATCTTCCCGCAGAAAATTACTTCACGAATATAAAAAATATACCCTCTCCTCTTTCGTTACTACCACTCAAGGGGGGGGGGGGGGATTATTCCAGATATTTTAAAAATGTCAACATTGTTTTAAACACTATTTTTTAAGCTGGTTGTAAACGCTGAAAAAAAATTATCCAGAACACGTGTTATATTCTTTTGGAGTAATATGTCAGGTAAAATGTTGTTATACTTGGAGGTTCGATGCGTACCCAGCCGAAGCCATAGCACCAGAAGGCAAGAGGGACAATTTTCCAAGGCCATTCCAATCGGGGCTTCCTAGGATCTTTCACATGCCAACATCAACGTGACCACGAAGCATCGCAGGGCTCTTCTCATCCCGAAATTCCCAGGGCTGGATGAAGTCAGGCTCAAACAACGGACCTCTTGCACTTAAGACAATCGAGCCTTACCTCATCAAATATTTCATACACTGTAAAAAAAAAAAAAGACAAAAACAACAAATTATGTGACAGCACAAGGTGTTTGACGTCTCCACCACTTCTTCTGAAATTCGATCTTATGCTCACCTTTAGGTTTTTGTGAGGTTTCTTATCAGTGGACCCACCTTTCTTCGACCTGATCCCTGCTCACGCCACTAGAGGCCACTCCCTGAATCTTTTAGTTGAGTCCTCGAGACTGGAGTGTCCTCGGCATTCTTTTTTTTTTCGGTGAGAGTGGCGCCTGTTCGGAACTCCCTAACTGAGGAAACAGTCCCAGTGACCTCTGTAAGTAGCTTCAGAAGGATTTTAGATAAATTGCCGCTATCCCGGTTCTTGAGGGGGCAGTATTAACTATTAATTATCATGCTGCATTCTGTGGGATTGCTGTTAGTGGCTCACTGCCCTTCCAACATCCTCTGGACCTAGTAGTGGGAAACCTTTTGCTATTATTTTCACAAATTAATAATCCGTTTGTTGTAAAATGTGCAACAGGACTGGATAGGGCATTCAAATGTTGGCATTCAGAAATCACTCCGTCAGTTTGTACTGCATTTAAGATACTTTTCTTGTTGTCATAAATCGACGCTATCAAATTGAATGCATCGTACGTCATGTCGCGAGGCACGAGAAAAAGATATGTGTTCGCATTGTTGCCATGGTTACTAAGTATAGACAACTCGAAAGCCGCATTCTCTGGTAAAGGCGAGAAGCAGCCAGCAGATTTAGTATTGACCAAGTAGAAGCTAGGGAGCGAGAAAGTTGTCGTTGCGTCCACTCGCCCTTACGTTTAAAAGATGCTAAGTTGGAAGCGAAAGCAGCATCGTCACGTCTTGCACGACGTCGTTTGCACACAATCCCATAATTATATCCTTCCTTAAAGATCCCTACATGTTAAAAAAATTGAGAAGTCTTTGATTCGCAATTCTGCGCATCCCATATCGAGTGCCGAATTTGTGACCTTTTAGCTGGACCCTTTGTTCCATCACCACCCCATCTCCACTCCTCACCTCCCTCTTCCCATTAGATCTCTCACTCATCTTATCCCTATTAAACCTTGCTTATAGAGACTTGTTATTAACATGGACGAGGTCTCTTTTGTTCAGATCTTCACTATCCTATAGAGTGCAGATTTTACCCAAGGGCTGGAGGAAAGTTTGAGACTGGAGAAACGGTCTCATACAAACACGTTAGGGAGGAAATTTGTTAGTCCAGCCAATAGCAATTGGAGGCCATCAGGGGTCCCATTTGTGACGTTCTGATCGCTCCTCACCCTAGGGATTACTCTGCGTATTTGGCCTTCTTCGGTAAATTTTTGCTAATGCTATAAATTCCACGCCTAGCTGGGTGACGCAAAAGTCTGGAGAAGCCTAATGCCATTCCAAATCTACTAAGAGGAGAATCATGAAAATGTCAGGACGTATACTGTGGGTCGGGGGAACACCGTGTGATGCTTGTTCAAATGACCTTGGAATAGTCCTTCAAGGTCATCACGATGTTAAATTATGAACTAAAACGTCGTAGAGCATTGGTGTAAAATGGAAAGTTGCAGAGAACCGTTAACCAACACCAACACGAAAAAAAAGGGAAAAAAACAGAACGAAAGACGGACCATTGGGGTATGAGTTATCCTTCAGACATGTTATTCACAATAGCGTCACTGCATTTCCTTCAGGGTGGCCAGCACAGAAGGAGCCGTAACAAACAAACGAAAACGAAAGTATATTAGCTCTACGGGAAACACAAGGAGGTATTCTTACGTGGGGTAAGGGGGGGGGGGGAGAGCTGAAAATGTTTCCTTGCGTGGGGAGGGGGCAATACATATTCATGGCTTTTGACAATGTTGTTTTATTTAAAGCAATGGGATTATTGTATGTTGATTCGTTTTCTTATCAGTCGTTTTAAGCATTTAGTGGTGGAGGGGAGAAGTATTGGTCCAAATGAGAGTTGCATGTTCACTTCCTTTATGACATGCCTTTCCTAAACCTTTGCTAATTCCTCTCTCAACCCCCCCCCCTCCTTCCTTCCATGTATAACTGAACGACCGTATGCATTCTTCAGAAAACCACTTTCCAATTTAGTGGAAAACGCACCACACTAAACCCGTCGTATATGTATGTACATTTTCGTGGTTCTCCTCTAAGACCGAGGGTACACGGAGGTTTTTTACGTCGCTTTATCTTACGTCGACGTAGCTTACGTCGATGTAGTGCTTAGAGCGCTTTAAGAACCTCCGTGTACCCACCTAAAACCATTTCAAGTCGCTTTATCTCAAACCACCTCGTTACGTCGAGTTGAAGCGCTTTCACAAAACTACGTGTACCCACCTAAAACCCATTTTCTACGTCGCTCTAAGGGTTGCTTCCCTTTGACCGAGGGTACACGGAGGTTTTTTACGTCGCTTTATCTTATGTCGCTTTACCTTACGTCGACTTGAACTCGCATCGCTTTAGGAGAAAGGTGGTTACACGGAGGTTGTAGTTGGAGTGAGTTAAAACGACAGCAGGGGTTCCTGCGTCGCGTTTATCTAATCCCCCCATCAAGCAAACCCCTCTTTATT
>JAHWFP010217264.1:5111-16113 GCA_023313725.1 Lithobius niger | reverse complement strand
TGTGCTTTGATGAATTTGTGGAGTCCTCACTGCGTCCAGGAGCAGCCTACTTTTACCGATTCTCTCAAGCTCCACAAAATAATCTGTTTATGAAAGAATTAGCTATTCTTTATACTGCGGAGGAAAAAGGGTTTTCTGGAAAATGCTGAAATTCCCCGACTTTCAGTATATGTTTAACAAATTTCCTGATTTTTTCCTGATTTTTCCAGGATTGATAAATTCCTTGAATTTTCCCGGTTTTTTAGGTTTTCCAGATAGTACGCCACCTGGAATATTACAAGTAAGTTTTGTTCGTGTTAGAGACGAAAACTATTGAGGCGAGCCGATGTGATTGGTAGATGGAAAAGGAAACCTGGCAAATTCCCAGCCAGTCCTATAGGTCAGGGTATTGGGAGAGACTACCACACTGCTTCAGCATCTATGGAATCTATTTGCTGAAACACTTGACCCTGGTATTACTACAGATATCATTCTGTTTGATTTTAAATTTTTGAATTGGTCGTCTCTGTAGGCGCCTTAGTTTAAAAGGAGTAGAAACACGCACCCACATCATACGTTTATAATGATGTACATGATAATTATGCCTAACTAGCAACTCGAATATAGGCGTAATGACGTGTGGAGCAGTCAAATGGCAATGAATTACTGTACTCCCTAACTTGTGACTGAAACAAGCGGCTGCAGCAACTATCAAGTCATAACTGAAATTCTGTACACGTCCGTCACTTTCGAATATGTTGAGGCGCACACCTCTGTCACGCACAGCAACAGCGTCTATATTATACAACCTAAAAGTAATAACCATCACAATTGCCGGTTAAAAATGTGTTATTTTTAGGCGTGGGTTTATATTTTAGGTTTAATTGTCAGCATTTAGGCGTAAATTTGACCTGCCCTGTTAATATCGTGAGTGGAGCTAACGGAAAATTGGGTTCGACAGTAGGTCTATTCATTTATGCAATACGGTGTGGAGACTTCACGATGCTGTGTCTTTAGACGCAATTGTCAGCATTTATAGGCCTATTTTCCTACCCTTTTACTTTCGTAAGAAGCAGCTAACGGGGAAGAGTAATTGTGTTGATCCGTGCAACACCGTGTCGAGACTGTTTCAAATGAAGGCAATGTGTGTCGTTAACGAACTCCTACTCTTTTTACGGTTGCGTGTCTTCCTGTAGTGTTTAAATGCAGCGATGAAATGTTATTATTTCATTGAGTTAGTTCGAGAAAGCCTATTAACTGTAAGAGAGCAACGATGTTTTAATTTGCCGTATTTTTTTAAGTTTACTTGTGTTTTCCCAGCCATTTTGCTTATGCAGAAGACTGAAACAAGCCGTATACCTATTTTTCTTATTTTATTTCTAATTTTGCCTTTCACTGCTTCACTACATCCTTATATCCTTACCAGAGGAAGCCCGTCGTGCTTTGCACGGGGCCGGTCACATTTCCTGGGACACATTTCCCGGGACATTTTCCCGGCACTCTTCCCGACGACTTATCAGATTGGTCGACCACCTATGCCTGGCTCCTTTTTGGTTGCAGGTAGAGTGGGAGAGTACATTTTCAATGCGGCGCGAGGAGGGGAGAAGTGGTTTTCCTTTAGGCTTTCCTTTTCCTTTTAGCCGGTCTCCGATATTATTATAAAGATATCCGTATATCCCCCCGCCCACCCCCCACCCCCAAAAAATTGTTTGGCTAGCTGTTGTTGACATATACAGAACTGAAGCCTTAGGGAATTTATTCTCAAAATGCATTCAACCTTTAAGTTCGGAGTTTTCAGAAAAATAAGGAAAGAAAAAAATGTTTTTCATATAACATGATTACGGCTTTGTTATTTATTTGTTATAATAAAAAATTACATTAAAAAAAGAAGGAAGAATTAACAAAACGACAGATAATAACGCATGAAGTTTTCTTTCACGGTAAATGAAAGTTTTCATCACGAAAAATGTCACCATTTTTGAAAAGGGGATGTTTACTTTCCAAATACCACGTTGTTTAGAAATGGCCATGTTTTCCCATGGGAAGTCGGCATCGGATGCCAAGTTTTGCCCGGAGGCGAGACACCGTTCTAGGCCCATAATCCGTCATTTTGGAAGCGCTGGCCGCTGTCAACCGTATCGCATCCGTCTCTCTGATCGATAAAGAGAAGAATGCCGCAGATTTCGTTAGTGGAACGGCGAAATGTTATAGGCGAGGAGTCGGAGGGAGAAAAATTCATCGCTAATGTCTTGAAGTAACCAATGAGCCTTAAAATTTTTAATATTACGTAATAGCTGCACATAGGGGGTCGGACTAATATTCGAATATTCGTTCGTTAAGAGCGTATGCGAATAGGGTTTAATGCACGGTGGTGACGTCACGCCAACACATCCCAATGCTAAATGTGAGCCGTTATATGACGGTTAATCTGAAAACCCGCACACGTGACCGTGGGTTAATTTTGATAACCCACACTTTTTCGATAACCCACACTTTTTTTGATAATCTAACACTTTTTCCGCGCTCTACATAACCACTGCTCTACCATGTGACATACTTTGGAAAACTACCGTACACAACACAAATTCAACCAGCAGATCCCATTGCAACCAACATAAATAAGCACAGTTGCAACCTGCGACATGTATCGTACTAACACGAAAAAGAAAAAAAAAACCTCGCGTAGGCTACTATGCTAGAACCCCACCCATGGAGAAATGGCCCAATCCGCCAACGTTCCGCTCCGACAGTACTAAAACTAGGCTACCGGCACTTGTAAACACACCTAAATACACCTAAAAACATACGATACTCAAGCGAACAGCACATTTGTAACCTGGCGACATTTTTCGCACTAACACGAAAAAAAACCGAAAAAACCTTGCGTACGATGCTAGCCCCCTCCCCACCCCCATCCATGAACGAATGGTCCAAGCCGAATCCGACAACCTTTCGTTCCGACGGTACGAAAACTAGCCTACTGACACCTTCTAAAACACACCTAAAAACCTACGAGACTCGAGCGAATAGCGCATTTTATACGCTATATCTTATTTAAACTAATAAAGTCGAAAAAATGCGGTTTTACCTTAAACACAAACGTCGGTGACTGGGACTGGATATAGGGACGTTCTCGTATACGTGAGACTTTCGCAGACAGGAAGTTTAAACCGGAAGTTTGAGTTCAGGAATTTACGTCATGTTTCACAAATAAAATTTTCAAATAAATTTTTTTATAATCTCAAATAACTAGATGTTGGCTCGACGTCACACCTTAGCATTAAAATACATATCCGTGAGTCGTAGTCGATTTACCGGTTATAATTGCTCTTGAGCTCGAACGGCTAGTCCACTATCTTGGGGCTGCAGGGACACACTCGTGGGCTTCGCCCACTCATGATTCCCTCCACCCCCTCGATAGTGGACTAGCCGTTTCTCGCTCGCTCGCAATTATAACCGGTAAATCGACTACGACTCACGGATATCTACTACATATTCCATTAGAATATTCGCAAGAAAAAAGTTCACGTTATTTGACATTTTTTTTTCAGTTGTTTTTAAGTTTTCCTGCGGGCTTCTCGAGTCCCAGCCAGTCCGCACCATGCTTTCTTCCCCTACCTCTTCCCTCCCGACCAATCTGTAGTGGGATTGATCCATGCGTTTTAGATTATTTACTTGCAATTGGACGGAGGGGCTGGGGTTGGGGGTAGAGATATTAAAGAATGGGGAAGTCAAACAGGGCCATGGTAGCCAGTTGATAGATGACGTCAACTTCAATATCATACATGAAAGGGAAAGACATCATGGTGAATTACGGTCAGCCTGTGCTGCAATTGATAATTCATGAATTTTTTTAGGCTGGTGTTATGTATGTATGCCCTCCAAGTTGCCTTGCCTAGCAGATTAACTTAAACTTTGTGATTATAATGTGCCTTGCATTGACTAAATGAAAATTAGTTATTTAATTTTAAAAACGGATTTTTGGGGGGTGGGGGGAGGAAGGGAGCCCGTTCGGAACGAATATTCAGATATTTTTTTTACGAATGTTCGAATATGGTTTTTCCTTATTCATCCGACCTCTAGCTGCGCCTATGACCGAAGTGTTCTCTAAAGGTGTAGCGCAATATAATTAGTGCTTCTGCGTTTTTTGGCAGTCAGACATTTTTTTGCTGAGTGCTGAACGTTGCTTTTCAGAGTAAATCTGAGTGATTTTTAATCTTCTTTATAGCCGAAACGGCTGGGAAGACAATAACATCGAATTTATTCGTTTGTCCATCCGTCACTTTTTTCAGTAGTAGTCACTCAGGTGGACTTTACAAAAGACACTTTTGGAATATTCTGTTGAGTTCGATCGCGTTTTTCTGTGTTCGAAGCTGTGTTTCCGGCAGAACGAGTTTGCACGAGTTTGGCTTGGTGGTTTTGGAAGTCGATGCTAAGTCGATTTGCCAAGTCAATGCTAATTCAATGCTTAGTCAATTTGCGTTTGTTAAATGATGCTTCCTAGCTACCGCTACCGCTTCCTGCACATACGATGAAATTATTTCGTTATATATCTTTTCTCAAGAACGATGGCAAAATTAATTTGAGGGAAGAATAAAAACAAATGTTATTAAGTTTTCGTGTTGAACTTGGTCGGTCGTGTTTGCGATTTCGAGGCGCAATTCTTTCTAGTCTGTGGGATCTTTTGCCCTGGGGACCCGCCCTGTGCAAATTTTGCAATCGCAACCTAGGATAAAAGTGATCGGATACCAGTCATGTGGACGCCAGATCGATTCCTATTGATCGATCAAGATACTACCAACTCCTGACACGATACCCACTGCTCTTCATGAGGTGCCGCAAACCCCTTCCCGCACCGAGATTCATACTGTTTCCAACTACTAAACTGAAATATACACATGGGTTGTGGGCGTGTGGTTCAGCCCGAATTTGAAATTTACTACTAATTGTATCCAAATTCTGGTGATGTAAAATCATTAACCTGGGCTTTTGAAGTGCTTGTGTGACCAGTCCTGGAATACGCGAGTTCTGTTTGGTCTCCACACTTATTTGGAGATATTGACAACGTTGAAGCTTTTCAGCCAAATTTCACCAAATACTTGTGTGGGTTAAAAAATAAATACTATGTTGAACGCTTGGTGGTCCTTAAGCTAGAATTATTGAATTACCGTCGTCTTTTGGCAGATTTGACTTTTAACTTTTCAAATTCAGTGCTCACGTTGATTAATCCGGAAGATTTTTTTTTTTTTTTTACCTTGCATAAAGGTTACCGGAGACGTGGTCACGCTAAAAAGCGGTTTGTCGCTCAGGAAAGGCATGATTGTAGAAAGTTTTTCTTTGCTAATCGCGTGGTGAATGCTTGGAACTCTCGACCTGGTGATGTTGTTGAGGTGCTGCTCTTTTCAAAGCTAAAATTAAAAAATGTGACCTGCACAAAATTTTTAAGATGGTCATTCTGAACTTAACCATACTCTGGTAAATTTTCTTTATTTGGATTCTCAGATTAGACTATTATTGCATTTTTTATATTTTTTTGTTGTTGTTGTTGTTGTTTTGTTACCCTTGTTTTTAACCTGTGAATGGCATCAGCCACCAGACCTTTTTATCTATTTCTTAAGTTAGGCAGGGTAGTAGTGACACTTTTGTGCCCTTTTCTATACTGTGCACGTAAGATGCAACAAAACATATTATTATCTATATATGAATATATAATTACACAAGATGCGGAACGCTGTCATTGGCAGCGCCAGCAGCTATCTCCATCTAAAGCAAGCAGGACATACGATGCCATCTCCGCCATCTACCGACGGAACGGCAAATTATGAAAGTAGCAGCCAAGGCCCACTGAGATAGTAGCTGCGCCCGGAACGCAACGGCCAGCAGCGCGAACATACGATGCCAACTATCAACCGAACGGCAAATTAAATGGGGGGGGGGGGGAGCGAGACGACGCGTAATGAGCGAGCGAAGTGAGCGACTCCACTAGTTGTTATTATATTAATGTTAATGGGTCTTTTTTTACAGAAAGGATAAGGCGTAATGCTTTTTAATACCGAGACGATGGCTGACTGATGTGAGTCAGACTCTCATTTTGATTCACACATTCATATGAACTTCATTGCCAGCAAACTGCACTACCTCGTCACACATCCGTGGGAAACCCGGATACAAGTGTTTTGCTGTAAAAAGCTATGAAAATAAAGAAAGAACAAGAAAGGTCAAATACACTTTCTCAACAAACATTCAATAACAAACACAGAAAGTCAACAAGATCCCTATTATTTTCTCAGTTTTTCTACTGCAGAGAGGGTTTGGGGAGGGGGGGGGTCAAGTTGTTATTTTTCTCGGCAACCCGGAAGCTATATGAACAGCGTTCTAAGCAGATCGAGTTCGCGTTCTTTTTAGATGTCAAACTTTTGGAGATATTACGATCGATGTCTGCTTGGACCTAAGGCGGTTGGGCAAAAAAAAAATAAAAAAAATATCTACGAGAAAACCATGCAGGCTTCCAATAGTTCTTTTCGTTTTTTTTCTGTCCCGATTATTTTTTGTATCGTCATTTGTAGGAGCTTTTTTTAATGAACCTTATGATAGCTAGCTAGCTAGCTCCGTTTCTGTTTGTGCTGCTTTTGTCGTGACGGTAAATCTGGGGATTCTTTGCAACTAATGGTCTGTTAGTGTGATGCCGAAAGCAAAATAAGGAATAAAGAACCGAAAGTAAAAATGAGAAGAAGAAAAGGAAAAAAAAAACGTGGAGCCGTTGATGTTTTGGTTCAGAGTAAACGAGATTGAGAGAGCGAGACTGATTTGAGTCTGGAAATGTTCCAAAGTAACGAGCCGTCTAAAAGTGCTGGATGTCTGATGAAGTGTTTGTTGTGGGTCATATTTCAAAAAAACAAAAATTAAAAAAAAAGAAAAGTGTTTGTATTATGGTGATCCGATATTTATTTTTTTGTGTGAGATATTTGGGTCAGGAAGTTTATTAAATTTAAAAATCAAAATCTGTCGTCCCTCTCTAATGGTGAAGTTTTGATTGAATAGGTTTGCTTGTTGCGCTAAAACTGATGGATGGTAAGACGGGATATTTGAAAACCTTTCATCCAGCTCCGTATCCTGAAACATCTTTCTTCGTTTGAAATGGAGATTTTTTTTTTCTTCATCTCGTCAAAAATTAGATAGACGGACAGTAGGGACGCCCTATGTCAGCGGCTCCCAACATTTTCTACATGCAATATTTCTCCCCACCACAACTATCATGCAATGTGTATTTTTTTTTTAATAAAATTAATGATACCTAATGGTTTCTTACATAGATTTAAATCATGAATTTTAAGTTGTTATTTGACTAACCTATATCTGGTTTACTATAGTTATAATACTATTTTTAATTTAATGAAGGTATTCTTGACTAACCCATTTGTTTAATTCGTGGTTTTAAATTTTTTAGTATATAATCTTGTTCAACCATTTTGGGCCCTAGTGTTTATTTTTTTCTGTAGATTTAGTAGATCTTTGTTTTGCATTTTTAACTTCCACTGTGTTTTGTATGTTTAATCTAAATTTGTTTTAACCTCAGAGCCAGTGTTAGATATATTCATTATCCCGTTGGTCTTCTGTTTTCCTTTCTGGAAATAAAAACTATTATTATTATTATTATTATTGTTTATTATTGTTTTGCAATCTTGTCTGTTGATGTAATTTAATATACACTAATGACATTTTACTGTATTGTAATAATTTGAATTTGTAAATTTTGCACATACAAATACTTATGTATTTCGTGCAGAGTGGAACAACAATAAACTAAGTAATTATTACTAATTATTATTATTATTATTATTATTATACTGGTACTGTAAACGGCCTGTTAAAAGCTGTGGCAAAGTTACGTTCTTCCCCCTCGTCCACCCCCCCTTCATACATTAAGGAAATCAATGTTTCTTACCCTAAATCGTGGTTTTTCTGTACCAAAATTAACGAAAAGCTTCATACATAAAGCAAGCTAAATAAACTAGTAATCTAGTTAATTTTAACAGCTCATGGGCATTTAATAGGCAATTTGCTGTAATAAAAAAAGTTTAGAATTGCCCAAATTGTGGCCTTACAATATAACGTCTTTTGTGATACATTGTTTAAAAAAAAAGTTCACCACTGATCTTTACATGCGGTGCCGGCCGGCAGCGACACGTGCCTCCCTGGCCTCCCAAGAGAGGTGCGCCTCCACGCTTGGGAAACGAGGCAGTATGTAAATGAGCTTGGTAAAGAGAATTATCAGTTCATTTAATAGAATGTATAGGAAGCCAATGGTTTCGGCCTCAAAGGTGCTTTTTGTGGCCATTCTTCTCAAGGGCCGAAGCTAGGTCTTACACAGATAACAGAGGATATAGCACCATTGTCCAGCAACGTATTCAACAATGTAGTCTCCAATCTGTATAGCCTATAACGGGATCCAGAGGTTATGTCTATTATTTGTGATCTCACTATGTACTAGGGAAAATATTACTTGATATATTTGGCCTAATTTGGCTTTCTTAGGGAGATGATAATTATTCAATATATTCCCTAATGTTCTCTAATTTAAAAGAATAGAACCACACACATATGCAGAAGTAAGTTTGACACCATCTAGCAGCTGCCTATCTATCTATATATCTATCCCTCTATCGACCTACCTAGCTATCTTTGTATCTTTATAATAATATTGGAGGCCGGCTAAAAGGAAAGCCAAAAGGAAAACCACCACTCCCCTCCACGCGCCCGCATTGAAAACGCACTCTCCCACTCTACCTACATGGAAACAGGAGGCAGGCATGAGTGGTCCATCAACTCAATAAAGGTTCAATCTGACAAGTCGTCGGGCCGAACAATCACTTCTCCCCTCCTCGCACCCGCATTGCAAATGCGCTCTCCCATTTTACCTCCATTGAAAGAGGAGGCAGGCATGAGTGGTGGATCATTCTGAGAAGTCGTCGGGAAGAGTGCCGGAAAAATGTCCCGGAAAATGTGTCCGTAAACTTAATTCATGACCGGCCCCGTGCATAGCACGGGCTTCCTCTAGTCTATCCATAATTCCTGTGAGGTGCCTGGAAGTTTGAAAGCTATTATTTATTGTTGAATCTTCCATTGGAGAGGCCATTTAAGATTTGGGTGATTTTTGGTGACCTGTTGAACGACCTGGGTGTGTATCTAATGGGTTCAGTTAAACTTTTAATGTATGGAGTGACAATAAAGGTATCATTTTCCTAATTTTTTTTTTTTTTTGGTGGGGGGGGAGGATTTTTGTTTTATTTTTTGCTTTGTTTGGGTGGGTGATACCCGAAATGTAGAGTTTAATAAATTGCCTATCTTCCAAGTGTAAGTGTCTGCTTCTTTTTTTTTTTTAAAGGCCGAAATTGGAAATCCGCAAAGTTTACCTTAAATTTTAAAGCAATTATTAAAGAAAATATTAAAGCAACGAATTATCGTTGCATAAAAGTTCAGGTATCAAGGCCGTTCGGTCTAATTAGTGTCACCTATTTCATGGCGAGTTTTATTTTCTAAGAATCTCAATCCAGTTGCGTAAATTCAATTAAGTCGGATGAAAATCTGCAAACGCAAAATGCTCGCTCTGTGATTATTAAATTAATGAAATCGTTCGGGGGTGGGGGGGGGGGGGGAGGAAGGGGAGTACCACAAATTAATATTGTGAGCTTCCACCTCGCGCCGACCAACAACTTATCGAACTTCGAGCAGTAGGTGGAGTGGTAGACGAAGTGTTATTGCCACTACGAAGTGTTCTGAAGTGTTTGCAGTTGCTCGGTTCCCGACGAAAAGACTTCGCGCGCTATTGATTGAGCAGTAACGGCAGATTACGGGAACGCATTCATCCGTTTGAACGAGTGAAAACTGTAACCCATTTTGGAGTATAGGCTTTTCAAAGCACAGATGCAAAACGTTGGCAAAAAAGTAAACAGATTAGTTCAAGAAAACGTTCATTTGTAAAACAGAGTAGGCCACTCTAGAATCGACGTTAAGTAGGAGTTCCCAACACAATTCTACCCTTTTATTACACAATTGTGTTTTTTTTTTGACACAATTATACAAGAGCTCTGCACAGTCCTACACAACACACCCTTGCGGCCAGATGTTGAGCCTACATAGAGTAATTTGTAACGTACGTTTTTCCGCAAAAGTAAAAACGGTTAAACGTAAGAGATTTTTTGATGTGGAGAGGAGACGAAGGCACTTGATTTGCTACACTTGGGCCTTTCACTCGTTAAGTAATAATTAATAATAAACAAGACGGAAAGCCAAATGGGCATCTGTTTAGTTTGTAAGTAATAATTAACTAGCGCCACCTCCATTACATGGTAACATACAGGAACGGAGCGTGAGATTTTATCTGGGGAGGAAAAGGGCAGTTTCCCTGAAGTGGGGGATGGCAGTTGCACCTATATTGTTGATCCTCCCTCCTCTCCCTCCCTCTCTTCGTGCACTTCGACCCTCCTTCTCCCTCCCTCCCTTACTTTTTTCATTCGCTCCCCTCGTTCCCTGCATTCTCCTTCCTCCCTCACTTTCTCCTTTCTCTCCCTCCTTTTTCCTTTTTTGTCCTGAATCTTCGACAATTTTTTTCCCAGATCGTTTCATTTTATTCCCAATAATACGAGATAGGTTTCGTTGATTTATAATGTGGTTGCATGTTTCTCGTGAACCTGAATTGTTGATCCTCAAAACTATTGCATTCTTTGTTTGTGCAACGCATTATTCAATGTTAAATCCGTTAAAGGGCAATTACAGCCATTTTGACTTGCATGTTTTTACTTTTGGATCACTTACACAATAACTAAACACAAGAATTGCGGTAAGAATACGTTACGTACGTCCGATACAACAACATAATTACTGCATCACCAAAACAAGATACGGAAACCGCCATTGTTTTGCTGGAACGCGCAGAAATTAATGCCGGCAGATGGTACTCATCAATTTCGGCTCGCAGCCGATTGAGAAAGCTCTGTTGGCTGTGAGTAGCTCAAGCGTCCGA
>JAHWFP010217263.1:136631-151326 GCA_023313725.1 Lithobius niger | reverse complement strand
AGTAGCAAGAGGTGTAAACGGCTTCCGTCTTGGATCTTCACTCAAAATGTGGGTTTTAACCACGAGTGAGACGAGCAGCAGTAGGCAGCAACTGTTGGCTTGATATTCGTTCCAGACGTGGGGTCAGCCATGGTTGAGACAAGCAGCCAGAAGTGCAAACGTCTTCGTCTTCACTCAAAACGTGTGTTTTAACCACGAGTGAGACGAGCAGTAGTAGGCAGCAACTATTGGCTTGATATTCGTTCCAGACATGGGGTCAGCCATGGTCGAGACAAGCAGCAAAAGTGCAAACGTCTTCCGTCTTGGATCTTCACTCAAAACGTGGGTTTTAGTCACGAATGAGACGAGCAGCAACGGACAGCAACTGTTGTCTTGATTTTCGCTTGAGACGTGAAGTTCTACAGAGGGCTGATGGCAGTTGCCGAGGTATGCGCTTACTTTGATTTGCTGCTGAGGATGGGAAAGGTGGCGGAACGAGCTGGACGTCTCCCGGTGGAAAGACAATTATCAGGTTAATATGTTTGGCAAACAAAGAAACTCAAGTTTTGGATTTTTACATCTTGCTACACAATCATCTGTTGATTTTCCATAATGTTCAATATTGTTACCACCACAAGCTTTTAAAACAACATTTGATTTTGTTAATTTTGGCTTTAGGCCTAATTCTCTATTTATGTGAACGGGCAAGGCATTTACTTGCGCTCCCGTGTCTAGTTTTATTTGCACTGGAGTGTTCCACGTTTTAATGTTTTCTAACCATTCCTGTTTGGTATCTTGCAAATAGTCAATCTCTCCGACCCACAGTTCTCGTATTTCTTCTTCTAGTTCTTCCATTTAGGTTATTCTCCAGTGCTGTCTGGTGACGTCTTGCTTCTGGTACGTTTTGGTTTGTTGGTGTTGCGTTGTAGTAGGCCTATTTTTAAACCTACACATTGACCAGAAGTGATTTTGTTTATGCCAAACATAACAGTCTTTACCAAATGCACTACACTGTCTAAAACCATGTTGTTTCCCCTTCATAACATGAATTTGATGACTCTTTATCGTCTGTTGGCTTATTATATGGCCTTCCGTGTTGTTTTGCATGAACAGGTTGTATTTCTGCTTCCAAATTGTCGTTTATTTTCAGCAATTTGTTTCATCTGCTCTTTAGTGATATCTGATGTTCTAACCATTTTTAAAGTCTTTGCTAGAGTTAGTTGTGGCACATCTGTTGTAGGCAATCTAGGCGATCTTTCACAGAAATTATCGTCTTGTATGCCAAACACGAATAAATTTTTTTATCCCGAATAAATTCATCTGTTCTATCACCATAGCCAAAGTTTTCTGCTGGCTTTTTCCGTCTGGTAGCAAACTGATCAATCCCCTCGTTTTGTTTCTGGCTAGCTTACTACGTCAAATAACGATAAAATAGCTCATTTTCTCTAGGATTGTATCTTTCTTCTATGAATAGCTCCAAAACTAGGTTGAACTAGAGGAAGCCCGTGCTAAGCACGGCTGGTGTTGGATGCACTGTTTGCAGTGTTGGTACGGTTTGGTTACTCATGTGTTAACGGAATTTCCAAAATTCCACATTAGTCAATAGTCAGTCCTCAATAATACCAAGAATTTATAGGGTTTATAAATTCTTGGTATTATTGAGGACTGACTATTGATTAATGTGGAATTTTGAAAATTCCGTTACTTATAGGGTTTATAAATTTTTGATAATACCAAGAGTGAGATAGGTGGTTTGATAATACTAAGCGTAATTTTATTGTACGATTTTATTTTATACGATTTTGTTTTATATTTCACTTAGAGCATCGTGGCTGATGGGTGGCATAGCTCAGCCTAGCTGTGTAAAGAAGCTGATCTGGCAGAGAACTGAAAAGGATACCGTAGAAAACTCCCTGCCAGTCTGTGCCAACCAGGGTAGTGTGAAAGACTACCAGTGTCTTTTAGCAACCATGGCATTCGTTCTGGACGTTATCTCAGCCCCTGCGGTGATTGGAAGTTTCCTAGATCAAATCGCTGGGTTTGCTCCTCCCTTTACTGGACTGCTTTCTCCTTCAAAATGTCCAGCAACATTAAAAATTGAGTATGTTCATTTACACAAGCAGTTTGCTTCAAATGATTTAAGGCTCAAGAAATTTAGAATAAAAATAACTTAACCTTGTTTCAAAAGAAGTGCTGCCTAATTCCCACAATATAGATAAACCAAGAGTACAGACATCTCGCACGATTCCAATGAAAAAAGCATGCTCGAAATAAAGGTGAAAACACACAAAAGAAATAGCTTAGTACAGCCAGCTACATTTATGCACTAAGTTTCTTTCAAGCGACACGACTCAGATTCGAACGTGCGAGCCAGCCCTTATCAAATCATCGACGTACTAACTTTACCAATGTGGTCATTCATTGAGTTGGATTATTTACCAATTTGTGTATTTTTATTTATTCCTAACAAAAAACAATAAATAGGAACAGGTGTGATGAATCTCAAATGTTCAATTGCTTAGAAAAAGCAAATAACACACTTTATAGAGTGTAATTTTTGACTTACCTCAAGCTTTCAAAGAACTCTTCTGTGATGTAATCCTTACAGTTTGCGTCTTCAAAAGCCAGATAGAACTTGTAATCCCTTAAATGCCTAACGAGACATTCTTTAGACTTGAAAGGGCACAACGATTGCTTGCCAAAGCAACTACCAAATGTATCAACTTGCATAAACTGGTTCAACTGCAAAACATATTGTGCACGGCTATTACTAGAATTACAGTTCGACCAGACCCAAGCAATCTTACGGGTTTTATCTGCAGCATAGTTCCGGGTTAAAGGCTTTGTAATTATGTGGGGATCGAAGTAGAAAAATTTATAGTGTGGTATTGGGATGTCCGAATCACTCCGGTAAGATGCAGTCCAGTTAAAAACCTGTTCGAAACGGAAAAAAACAAAACAGAGAAAGAAAATTAATAAAAATTACAAACTGTGGCCTAAATATTTTAGTTTCCAGATGTGTTAACCATTTCAAGAAATGCACACAAAATAAAAGTCTGACATTTTAATGGAACATAATAGCAACATTTCAACATCAAGCAATACAAAAAGACTAAAATACAAGGGCCTGCACCTGGTTGATTTTAGTTTTTATTGCCTATACGAAAATATACATTACCTGAATTTATAGCAGTTTCCCCCTTTGAGCATTGAATTTCCCCTAGAAGTTGTCTTCCCTGCTGGGCTCGTATTTCTGCGCATGACTGGGGCTAGGCGAGCCGTTATAAGCCCAGCGCAGTGGTAATTGTCATCTTTCTCCTAACCCCTAGAACCTAGGTCGTAGACGAGAGGATAGGCGGGCTAAGTATATTTTCGTATAGGCAATAAAAACTAAACTCAACCAGGTGCAGACCCTGGTATTTCAATCTTTTTATAGCCTACGAAAATATACATAACCTTAATTTATAGCAGACTTCGTCACCTAGGCGGAGGGAGGGCTAGGTTCGAGCCATCCGCAATACGAGCCAGCATCCCCAGGAACAAGTCCCGGTGGAGACAACCCTGTAGATCCCAACCAATTACTCACGCCTGTATGGAAGGCAGCTAAGGTAGGAATACTTAGGCCAAACTGGGCGAGTAGACAGGACTGGTGAGAGATTGGGGATGCGATCCTACCCGGAGTGGAGACGGACGTGTTATCACGGTCCGTTCGGTGTAGGTTGTACACATTATTTTTTTTTATCGCAACAGGGTGTCCCACACCTCGGGGAACAAGGTATAACGCTGGTAAGAGTGCATAAGACCTACTTACCTTGTTAAGGGATCGATGATTTAAGAAGTTATCTTGTGTGAGGATGGTGAAAGCCGGTGGCCGGAGTCAGTCTTATGAGTCGAAGAAATTTCGTGGCTTGTCGAAGAACTTTGGTGAGAGGATCTTGCTGTTATTGCGACTAAGTAAAGGGCTATGTTGAGACATAGAACGTCGGGAAAGGCGAGATGGGCGTGTGATGGTAGGCAAACGGCGTAGGATCGGAAGCAGGAAAAGGCCAAGTCATATAGTTTATGCAGGCATGCGAAAGCTTTTTTTTTATTTTTGTTTAAAGAGTGGTATCGAGAGTTCGTGAAAGAGGTTAGCAGTACGGTACTAGCGAGGAAGGCGAGGCACTACAGGAGAACATATGCTATTGTTCATTTGACGCACGAGGATGGGTAATCCGTAACTTGATGCATGGAGTAGATTTCGGTAAAATTGAGGAAGTCTTGGATTTTGAAACAATCCCAGAGTTCCCGGCAATGGCTAGCGGATCAGAAGGTGTGGAATGATCAGTCCTTTGTTTTTTTTTAGAAGGAGGACCCTTTCCTTTAGTAGGTGCACGGGAAGAGGCTTGAACAGCCGAGGGAGAAATGAATTGCGAAGATAATGCTGTGGCGAGTTTGACAGCTTTCTGACGGGCAGCTCGGGCTGCCCGTTGATGGGAAAGAGCTTGTATTTTGCTGATTAACCGCAATTTTTCGGGCGGAATGTCAACACACACTTGGCACTGTTTCAAAATCCCATTATACTGCCGGTGATACTGGCAGCATAGATGGGGATCTAGGCGATTAGTCCTGTTGGCAAATCCTAAGCATGAGCAGGGTTTGGGTGGCGGCACATTGGGAAAGTTTGTTGGCGGAACGGGATCTTCGGAAGAGGAGGAATCCGACATGGCGCCGTTGGAAGAAAGGATGGGCAGAGTATGAAGCGCGGGAAAGTTTGTTGTAGTGAGCGATCATGGCGATCGTGGTGGCAGAACGAGGATACAGACTAGGATCGTAAGAGGTCAGGAGGATCGACGGAGGGCAAATGAGACGTGCCATTGGAGCGGAGTGGGCGTACAGGTAGTAGTGTTATGCGCCGCAGGTGGATGAGAGGAACAGAGATTTCAGTATCATGGAGTAGGACCCTCGTGGACTTAGTACGCAGTTGTAAAAGGTACATGGTGTTGGGATCAAAATTACTGGAGCATGCGGAATCCTAATGCTACTCCCTTGGCCCGACTGCGGCAGGGGGAGCAGCGATCCCATGGAAGACAAGGACGAATCCTGGAGCATCGTCGAATTGCCATACTGAGTATGACAATATCCCTGAGAGGCTGCTCGATGCCGACGCATCTTGCCAGATTGAGAGTTGAGAAGTGAGCGTTGCCGTTGGTAGAGTGGTTTTTGGGGAAAGAGACCGTCTCACAGTAGCAGATGGATTGTAAAAAGGCGATGTTGATGGTGAGGGAGCGGCTTGGTGGAGTTCTTGGACCGTTGGAGAGGATCGTGCCTGTTCAAATGCGGAAGGCGAGCTGCGTGCCAGTGAAGAAGAGAAGGTACGAGGTTGTCGGGTGTGCGAGCTCGCATAGTAGTATGCTCGCCATGGTGAGGTTGATGGGAGTGGAGAGGGCCAGTCATAATGCGCTTTTAGCAATGCATAATTGATTCGAAGGGATCGGTAACGACGCTTTACGTCTTCCAGTTCGTTGATGAGAGCGGTGTTCAATTGAAGGAGGCGTGTATTTTCTTCACGGAGAGTCGAGGCGGAGGCGGCTGCCTCACGAAGGGCCAGAACGTCGGCAGCGCGGAGCGTTGCAAGCTCGGTAGAGAACGCCTCAGCAATGTCGAGAACAAATTTTATGTTGAAGTCAACATGCTCTAGATCCCGAACAGTTAGTTGCAGTCCATGGTGTAATGTCGGTCTGCCGAAATAACGACTGGAGAGGATACCTGGCCTCCAACCATCAAAAAACTCAGGGTGGATTTTTTTTCTTGAGCGCCCAAAAACCTCGATTTTCAAACCTCAGCCATTTTCTTAATAATAGACAGAAATGGCCAAACTTAGAACCCTTTAATAGCCACAGTCTTCAGCTGCAGACTGGGGAAAACAGAACTTTAAAATTCCATCTAGAACATTCACAATCTGCATTTGAAAATTTCTCAACACCAACAGCAGTGCTCATCACTTCCGGCCGCCATTATTGAAACTCGTTGTACATTTGTAATATACTTTCATTATTCTTTTAGGGCAGAAAGCCCACAACACTAGCTTAGTTGTGAATCAGGAGGGGCTTCCTTAATTGGTACTTAACCTCACATAAATGTGGATAAAGACACTTAGACGATATTTTTTATGTAGACTTGACTGATCACCAATAGTATAGAAAATGTCCACCTAAGATCTAAACTCCGTCTTGCTGCTTCAGCATTTTAAAACATCCAACTTAATTGATGCGTTATAGCATTTATCAAAGCTAATCTATTTAATCTTTTCATATATTCTTTTACCCCCAGAAACGCTACCATTAGTCCGAAACAATTCGACATCGGCATTCTCACGGACTCTCCGAAAAACTCCCGACAGTGACAATCAACGCAATAACTAGCTTTTCCTTCAATTAATACAAATTATCTTGAAAAGATCTGTTCCCAAAGCCAACCAAAGTCAACCTGTGCATTAAAACTCCCGCCCCCCCCCCCCCCAACCTAGTTGTGGTGTATAACACTGCAGTTTACAGTTAAAGCTTGTAAAATCTATCTAATACTAGTGATTTATTCATTACCCAGACCAAACTACTAAGCTTTAACAAGAGCCATTTCAAAATGCAATCATGTAAATATTCAATCCATAGTCAATATTTTAATGTAAAGGCCTTTCCCAAAGTTCAGTTGAGTTAAAATTCAATTTGGCCTATATTTACACGTCCCTAATCCTTCAAACGGCTCTGAACGAAAACCCTTTGCGAAACCGACTTCTCCTCCCACTTTCCATTGTTCTCCTGGCACTCAGCCAATCAGACCCCCGCAGCTCTCCTCGGCGTCCGCGCTTTGGTTGCGAGAATCCGCTGCTCCAGCATAAAAGGCCCCCCCCCCCCAACCCTCCCTCGTTAGCACAGCTTAGTCAGCACAGCTCACAGATCTCAAAGCTAGAAGGGTCACGCCAGTCGGGAGTGGAGATGTCACGTCCGAGGATGCCATGCCGGGCAAAATGGTAGTGGTTCGTATGTTTATAGTTTAGCTTTTGAAAGTTTAATTTAGGACCCCCAATTCTAAATTCATAGTTTAAAAACTTAACTTCTAGCTAGAGAAAATTATGGTTGGCAAGCCATCGGCATTTCTGGCCCCTTGCCTTCCATAACGTCAGAGTGGTTCTCTTACTAAAATCCAAAACTCTTTCTTGTTTATTTTAAATTTAACTTTAATCTAAACAACTGACGGTTTGATCTTTGTTGAAGATTCAAAGGAGACATACTTCATGACTAACTTGTAAAATTGCCGGGCTTTTTGCATCTTAGATAGTTTTAGGAGAAACTCTGGGAGGTTGATCTTTTGGTTCTTGGAAAACTTAGAAACAAAACTGTGGACAGTTGATCTTCTAGGAAGTTGAAACATACTGTCAGATAAATTGTAACTAGCAGACACTGTTCAATTTTGCGGGTGTCTCCGGGAGCACTCAGTATTACTTTTTCTAATTGAAAATTTGATTGTTTATTCAGAAACACAACTTGTCGTTTTTGTCTAATTTAAGTGAATTACTAACATGTAAATTCCCACGTGTTGCTTTTAATATTTTATTCAAAAGCTGTTCTAATGAGGTGCTTGTAACGCCCCTGACATCATTGGTTGACACGGAGTTTCAGTATAAGGTTTTGCAGTGGTTATAACGACTTCTACGATATAAGCACAGTTTGGGCTACTGTCCCAGCGTGGGGAATGAAGCGTCGGTGTCCTAATTAAAGGGGCCTAACCCCTACTACTACCACTACTACTACTACCACCACCAAAAGGGGCCTACTACTGGTAATCACTGCCACCAATGGTGGAAATTAGTTAACTGTTTAACGGAGGATAAAAGCTAAAGATGGGCTGTATATTTATTTTAACTCAAACAATTAATCGGCTAGCAAACTTCAGTTCGTTTGCTAGCCGATTAATTGTTTGAGTGTAAAATAAATATGTAGCCCATCTTTAGCTTTTATCCTCCGTTAACTAATTTCCACCGTTGGTGGCAGTGATTACCAGTAGTATTAAGGTTAGGCCCCTTTAATTAGGACACCGACGCTTCATTCCCCATGCTGGGACAGTAGCCCAAACTGTGCTTATATCGTAAAAGTCGTTATAACCACTGCAAAACCTTATACTCTAACCCCGTGTCAACCAATGATGTCAGGTGCGTTACAAGCACCTCAGCCGTCGAGCGTCCGCCGTTACAACGGGTTAGTGCACTTCGAAGGACTGCAGTATTCGGAAACTGAAGAGGTTCAGAAGAAGGCAGTGTGTCTACTGGAGAGATGAGGGATCCCTCATGGGCCACAGGGGAGAGCAGCGGAGGACCAAAATCATGGGATGGCGGCGCGGTTAAGACAAGGATAGCGGGGGGATCGCTGAAGTGTCGCTTATGGTGGACTGAGGTCGGTGTGTAGTAAGTACTTGAGATTGTTGTTTGGTGGCTAAACTTGTTTTAAATGAGGTACTGCGTGATGGCAGTGCATGGGGAACACAAGCCACTTTGATGCAAGGAGTAGATTTCGGTAAAATTGAGGAAGTCTTGGATTTTGAAATAATCCCTGAGTTCCCGGCGATGGCTAGCGGATCGGAAGGTGTGGAATGATCAGTCCTTTGTTTTTTAGATGGAGGACCGTTTCCTTTAGTAGGTGCACGGGAAGAGGCTTGAACATCCGAGGGAGAAATGGATTGCGAAGATAATGCTGCGGCGAGTTTGGGGGCTTTCTGACGGGCAACTTGGGGGGCCCGTTGACGGGAAAGAGCTTGTATTTTGCTGATTAACTGCCATTTTTCGGGCAGAATGTCAACACACACTTGGCACTGTTTCAAAATTCCATCATACTGCTGGTGATACTGGCAGCATGGATGGGGATCTAGGCGATTGGTCCTGTTGGCAAATCCTAAGCATGAGCAGGGTTTGGGTGGTGGCAGATTGGGAAAGTTTGTTGGCGGAACGGGATCTTCGGAACAGGAGGAATCCGACATGGCGCCGTTGGAAGAAAGGATGGGCAGAGTATGAAGCGCGGGAAAGTATGTTGTAGTGGGCGATCGTGGCGCTCGTGGTGGTAGAACGAGAATACAGACTAGGATCGTAAAAGGTCAGGAGGATCGACGGAGGGCAAATGAGGCGTGCCATTGGAGCGGAGTGGGCGCACAGGTAGTAATGTTATGCGCCGCAGGTGGATCAGAGGAACAGAGAGTTCAGTATCATTTGAGCAAAGGGAAAGCCTTGGTCCTTGTTTTTTTTTTGAAGGAGTGCAAGTGAATAGGATCGTGGGATATAGTTGAGTGTCAATTGAATCTTCTTGTGGCATGGGAGTATAGAAGGGATGGTAGAGGTCAGTAAACCTAGTATTAGCAATGGAGAGAGGAGCGGGCCCTATGTCTGTTGTTGATGCAACAGACAGGATCAGAGGATCGAAGCTGGAGGGTCTGGCTAAAGACGCAGGGTTGGCCACGTAGAGGTGAGGTGGTGCGGCTCAAAGTGTTGTTGGTGCTGTTGGAGAGAGCGTAGGAGGGGTTATGGCTTGAGAGCAGGAAGGCTTGGAGGGATCGGATGATCCATGAAGAACGACACTTGAACAGGATGCGGAGTCCACGTTATCAAATGCCAGGAGCGGCATAAAGGAGGAATCTCCAAGAAATTCTACCACATATTCCACCATTTGGCCCGAATTGTGACCTAGTGATGGGCGGTACCGGAACTTTTTCAGACGGTGCCAGTATCGAGCTTAGTACCCCGGTACTCAGCAGTTTCCCTGGTATTTATGAATGAGGTGGTATCTGGTATTATGGTGCTGCGGTGACAACATCTGATTTTTTATTGAAAAATTAATTTTGTTAATATAGTTTTTATGGAAAAATGTATTGATTCGCCCCTCCCCCCCGGTTGTAGGCTAAGCTAATTTGTTCACCACGTATTTGTAGAAAATTATTTTTTTTACGTAAATGAACTGTCTTCTAAAATATGAATTAAACATGGTACCCAAGTGGAAATGCATATATAAACAAAGGCAGTCGTATAAAAAAAATGCAAAGTTGGCTCCACTTACGTGTATTGTTTAGAATTCCAATTTTACCATTGTTGATCTTTTACAGATATTTGCACTGAAGAACTTAACTTTGAGCTTAAAGACCCTAAGAATCATTTGCTCAAACTAGACTACTTAACTAACTTAACCTAATCTAAAACAGCGTGAGAACCACTGTATCCAAATCCCACTGCTTTGATCCTTACAACACAAGGACTATGAACTACTGTTATAAATGTAGTGCCGTTTTTCATATCAAAACAATACTGATATTTTAACAATGCACAGTGTTTGGTACCATTGATTTTTATGTTCTGCAGTATACTGTGTGAACCCTTTTACCGCCCCACGCTATCATGACCCCATGTGGCCAATTGTTGAACGAGTGAAGATTTTTACTTTTGCAGAAAACGACAATTTTAACCTGATTAAAATTAGTTTTTACTATCCTAAAATACTAACCTCTAGTATGTGCTAAAATCGTCTTCGATTTGCTTTTCTACCCGAATTTTTTAAACCCTATAACGTTTAAAACCTTTGCAACACTTGCAATGCAATGAGGTTAGCTTCTCTGCCACTTGGAGTGCAACAATCTCTTCTCCCAACAATGCAGCACCAGCCTTCAAACATCACTTCGTTTTCCAGACACCCTCAAACTTTTCTACAGGGTTCTGCGAAGCGGGGAGGCCGGGCGGGTCCTACTAGAGGTGAGTATTTTAGGATAGTAAAATCTAATTTTAATTAAGTTAAAATTGTCGTTTCTTACTATCTGTAAAATACTAACCTCTAGTATGTGCTGAATTTGTCCAATAGGATGGCGGGATAGCATGAACCCTGCAACCTCTTTGCACTGCAATCCATCTAACATTCTGTACACAGCCTACTGAAAAACACATTATTAACCGGAATCATACCCACCTTCTCGCCTGTTCTTTGGGTTGATCCCTGGATCAAGACTGCACACATCACAGTTTCAGCCAACTTGGCTTGCATTGATAGCAGTCCTTCGTTCCACTGTGTACAATTCCACTGTGCACAAGTTGCAATCTTCCACCACTTCTTCACTCGGAAAAAGTTCTAGTGGTCCGACCCCTGGACACTGCCTTGTGTCAGGCCGGAATTTCTCTGCAAAATTCCTTAAGGCACTTCACCATCATCACACTGAAGCATTTCTTTGTGACACACACACGTGCTCCCTTACCATTTTCCACTTCTCCAACCCAGTTAGGAAAAGTTCCAGTGGGCAAGGCGACCGCAAAACACTGCCTTGTGCTTTGTCGCCCTTTCACCAGTGTGCACATTTCATTCACTTTTCACAAAACCACCACACTGCCTGCTGCCACGTGGGGACGTTGCAGTCCACTTCCATCTAGACAACTGACATCACGTAGATAATGGGAGATGAATGTGTTCTTGTTGGCCCATGAGCAAGCCGCCACCACCTCATCCAAAGGTGTCCCCGAAGCATACACCCAAGACGCTGCCAAAGCTTGTAACTCATGGGCTCGCACCTTTCTTGGCAGATCCCGATGATCCAGACCCTGCTCATAGGCCCGCCTGATGATTTGGCAAATCTGTCTGCCCACTTTGGAGGGTGACAACGGTTGGAGAAGGACACCGCCAGTCTTCTGGTCCCACTGCATGAACAATGGAGTTCGGGCTGGTAATTCCCCTCCGGGTTGCTTTGTCCTTTCCAGGTAGTAACGGAAGGCCTGGACCAGGCACTGTGTCCATTCCGTCCCCTCAGGATTCACCAACGGCTTCAACGCCTTTATCTCCAGCGGCTTGGGTGGACCGTCTGTCCGCTGATTTTTTACGCGGAACTCAGGTGGAAACAAAATCATAACGGAGGACCAATCACTAGCAAAACGGATGTTGCCCTTATCTCTCATCAATGCCGCAAGCTCACTTTGCCGAGCCGCCTCAGCAAGCTCCCGTTGCTAGAGCCACCAAAATGAGCATTTTCTGGGACAGAAGTAACAAAGACGCAGAACATATCGGTTCATATGGCTCTAGTTCTAAACTTGACAGTACCAGAGGCAAATTCCATTTCGGAAACAGCTGTTCCACTCTTGGTCTCGCGAGCCAAAACCCCGAATCAGATGGGACACGTCCTCGGTGGCTACTAGTTGTTTGTTCCCCAAACAGGTCAACACGGAGTTGATTGCAGACCTGTTTCCCTTGATGGCACATGGAGTCAGACCTTTAGAAAACCGCTCCTCAAGGAATGACGACAAGTCGGCCGCCGATGGGCAGGTTGGGTCGATGTCCTTCGCCTTACACCAGTAGAACCAAATCTTCCACCATGCCTCATAATTTTTTCTCGATGATGACCGCAGGCTCCCCAACATTCTCTCAGTCACAACAGGTGAAAATCCCCTCTTCCGGAGGATCCGAGTTACAGACTCCACCCATGAAGATGAAGAATCACTGGCGACGAGTGGAACGTCGAGCCATTGTGCTAGGTCAGGATGGTGTCTGACAGGAGCAGTCTCACTGAGTCCTCTTTTGCCAATTCCACCAGATCCGGGTACCACGACGCCGCTGTCCCCAGTGGTGCAACTAAGATGTACTCTCCCGGAGACCTGCAGATCTTGTTGAGACAAGTTTGGAGCAGCGAAAACGGCGGAAACAGGTATGCTGACAGACCTGTACAATCCAGGAAGAAGGGGTCCGTTGCCTACCCATGCTGTCGAATCCGGGAACGGAGAAACTAAGGACGGGTGCTGACTGTTGAGATGAGTGGCAAACAGGTCCACCCAAGGTTTTCCCCACTTCTGAAACAAGGCCTGGCAAAGGCTTGGGTCCAGTCTCCATTCTGTTGTCGGAGCTTTCTGACACGACAACTCGTCTGCCAACACATTCAATTTTCCTGCGATGTGATGAGGCTGTAATGACAACTGCAGGGACTCGCAAAGCCTGTATTTAAATTTTCATTTAAATTTTCCATACTCGTACGCTCAATCTCAACTTGAAAAATACAATCTCCATATTTTTGCGAATTTTCGACAGCTTTGCATTAAGTATTAATGCCTACTGTCTTCTTTAGGCCTACAAAAAGTGTTTTTTCTTTGGTTTACATCCCACGCTGTCTAAGCAAAGCCTAAGCAGAGCAGACATTTCTTCCATCATCGATGAAATGCGAGTCCCTCTGCCCTTTCTGGTGTGGCGGTCGTGGTGTTGCCTGACATGACCACTATCGTTTTCCCTACCAGATCCTCCTGCCATTCCAGTACAGCATTGTGAATTGCTCTCATTTTCAGTACATTGATGTGAAAATGACTCTCCTCAGTTGACCACACACCCGCTGTTTGACGAGAACCGAAGTGTGCTCCCCAGCCCGTGGTGGAAGCGTACATAAATAGAAGTCCGTCGGCTGGTGGATCTTGAATTGACACTCCCATCAACCAGTTCTGCGGGTCGCCCCACCACTTGACCGTGTCGGTGGGCAGGTTCACGAGGGACACAAGGTCCATCCAAGACTGACAGGGTTGCCACTCCAAATTTCGGAACCAGTGCATTGGGCATACTTTCCATTCTCCCAACGGGACGCTCGAGCTTGGCACGTCCATTAACCCTATCACCGACGCTAAATCCAATGATGAGATGTCCGTCGCTTGACAGAGACCGCTCCCCCTCCTTTCCAACTTCGCGACACGCTTCTAAGAGAGCTACACAGTGAACCGGACGGTGTCGAAGTCACCTGCGAGGAACACAAAGCGTTGACTGGGGACCAACCTGGATTTTTGCACCTTCACTCTTAGCCCCAACGCCTTGAACACCCGCAAACACCTGGCTGTCTGTTGACCAAGGATCCTCTCTGACTGATGACGTACAAGCCAGTCGTCGATGTATGCATGAGCTCGAATGTTCATTTGATGAAGGTAACCCAGCACTGGGCGTAATACTGCAGTGAAGACGTGAGGCCCAGTCGCAATGCCGAAGGGAAGAACACGATACTGATAGGACTGGCCTCCCACAAACAGGCGAAAAAGATGATGAATCAACGGGTGGAGAGGAACGTGCATGTAGGCATCCTCTAAATCTATCGCAACAGTGAAATCGCCTTGCTGCAAAGCTTCCCTGACAGTCTGAATTGTCTCCATCTTGAAATGTTGTTTTTCTAGATGCTGGTTGAGCTTACGCAAATTGGAAATCAGTCTGCTTTCTCCGCCTTTCTTCCCAATCACACGGACCGGGCTCCAATATCCTCTCGTCCCGGGTGGCGCTTTCTCTATCGCTCCCTTCTCCAAAAGAATTTCCACCTCTTCCTTCAACTTCGGATCGAAGGGGCGGTTGGTGATCCAGAGGGGAGGCTGCCGTGTCGTTGCTGGCTTGGTGACAAATGGCGGAGAATAGTCTCTCTCAACGGAGAGTGTGAAAATGTCGTCGGTTATTCGCTTCCAATTTTCCACATGCCGATGAATCCTTCCCCCCACCTGCCGGTGAAGCAGAGGAAGGTGAGGGGGGACAGCATCAATAACGGCCTCTTCGGAAACGTCCCCTGAAGCTGCTGCGGCCACGCATGGGGAACCCCTGAAACTTGCCCCTGCCCTGGAAAGGGGCTATAAATAGACATAAATCGCTGGAAAAAATATTACGGAAAATTGGAAATAAGCCAACAGCGAAACTCGTACACTAGAAATAACGTAGTTTAGTAA
>JAHWFP010217263.1:100249-122786 GCA_023313725.1 Lithobius niger | reverse complement strand
AAGTGAAATGCACAGTTTGACTTTGATAATTTTAATTGTAGGAACAGATCGTTTGTTTTGGTTTCGGATTGTTGGTAGTCACGGTCGAGTCAACAGTTTACTATTTACAACAAATACAATTCACGTGCGTTAAAATCGTTGCCGAAGGAAGGCTAAGCAAAGATAGTGATCTGGGGGCAAAGGATTAAACTCAAAAGGTTAAACAACTAGCTCAGTAAAAGGCTATATGAAAATTATAAGTTAAGTTTTGTCTCAGCAGAGAATGGCGATAGAGAAAAGTCGGACATTTTTCATGACATTTGGTGCACAACAAATAAAATAAAAAATATCGTACTAAGTCTGTATCAAACATATATGTAAGGTTAAGTGCCTTAAAGGAAGCTTCTCCTAAAACACAACTAAGCTAGTGTATTTAGGCTTTATGCCTGCAAAAAATAAAAAGAAGTAATTACATTTGTACATGGTTTTTGAAGCTACGGCGGCTGCAAGTGTGAGCGCTACGGCTCAGTTTGGTGACTTTTTGTTAAGGATGCTGTGGACGAACCAGAAGGAAATTTAATGTTCTGTTTTTACAGGAATAAAGTTCAAGTGAGTGGCTATTAAGAGCTTCTAAGGGTGGCCGATTCGGATGGCAGCTTCATGTCGAAATCTTCCACCAAAGTCGGCAGATTTTGGTCGGGGGGGGGACCTGAAGCGTGGAGCTTCAGAAAAACTGAGTTTTTCCCCGAGGTTTTTGATGTTTGGAGTCCGGGTATCCTCTCCAATCATGCCGCAGCACAGAATACCATTACAGTTAGTAGGTTCTGCAAAAGTGATGTGTTTGTTATGGCCTTCCATGAGTTCGAGATGTGGGACTGGGTTGAATCTTGCAGCGTGGCTGGGATTGTAGCCGTGGCTGATAAGCCGAGGTCGGTGAACTCGACTGGGCGAGTGGGGAAGTCCTGTTTTAATCTTGGGTCCCTTAGAAATGAGGACAGGGCAGGATGTTGGAAGAGGGTCGCTCTAGGGTAAGATGGTCGGAAACGGTGCAGGTCATTGATTCCGTGGAGTTTCTAAGGCCCGGAAGATAGGGGAGCGTCAAAGTCTTGTTGGGAGGTTTTTTTGCGTAGAGCTTCGGCTAATTCCAGGTCTGCGAGATGTTTATGTGGCCTGAGATCTGCGACTTCAGAAATTGGTTTTCCTTGGATAACTTAGTAATTAAGTCGTGTTGCTGAACAAGAGAGTCTTGGAGGTGTAAGAGGTAGAGTTTTACTTTCTTTACATTGCGGTCGTACTGTTTTCGGGCGCGGATATTGAGGCGTAACTTGTGGCGCAGGTTCAAGGTTATTTTGTCGCAGTCGACTTCAATTGGGTCTTCCGTGTCCAAGCCAAAAAGTGGTGAGTTGTGATCTGTAGGTGTGTCATGGACCTCTTGCGAGAGTGGAGATTGAAAAGGAGGGACGGATGCAATTGGGTGAGGATGCCTCAAGTGGAGGAGAGTCGGCGTCACCTCCGTAAGTAGGAGAAAATGGAGTAGCGGGAACCGTGGGATCGTTGGCCGTAGATGAGAGCTCCGGAACATCTTCTATGAGTGGAGAGGAGGGAGCGTCCTGGAAAATTACGGGGTCATCACCCGAATTCGGGGGTAGAATGTCTTTTACCGGAAAGGGGGAGAGAGAAGTCTTAGTGCTGGCCGGGGTTGTAGACGAAGCTGTCTAGTGGATCCAAGATCGTTTCATCCATGTCGCCGGGGGTGAATGGAATTGCCATCGTGGTTGAAGCTGGGGACATTGTTGGGGTTACATCTGACTTGAATTTTTTCAAAGTTTGTTTGTGGGTGAATAACTGCCTCTTCCTGGTGGTAGGAAGGAGTTGCCGGCAGGCGATCACTTGCCAATCTCTGAGGGAAATGGTCACAAAGATTGAGCAGGGTCGTTCGTAAAATTCACATTTCCTGTGGTATTGGCATACCTTGTGTGGGTCGATACGAAGGGGATTGAAGAGCCCTAGGCAGTGACACTTGCCTGCGCTGTCGATCACGGACGTGCGGCCAAAGTAAACATCTTCGAGAGTCTTGGGTATTTTTGTCCTTACCATTGCGGAACCAGTGGAAGTGTTCTTGTGAAAAGGGGACAGTTAGCGCTAAACAGCGTGACGTGAGCGTGAAACAAAGAAAAAAAGGAGAGCGGAGGAAAGGCGGGAAAAACTCCGGAAACGAGAGGGGGATGCGAACAGGAGGTGGCGCACCTGGCGGCGGTGGTGGGTACTAGGTGTTGGGTGAAGAGGATGCTTGCGTCCGATTTCATGGTGGGCTGACGGTTAACCAAGGCTTCGAAGCCCGGTCGCCGTGCGGCTGGGATGAGGCGGGTGAAAGATCGGAGGCGCAGGGGAAGGAGTGATTCGTGCTCTTGATGATGATTCCTCTTTCGAAATTGTGTTTGGAGTAAGGATGGGTAGGCTACGGTGTCCTGGGCTTGGTGGTGTAGTTTCTGAGTCGGCGTCGGGGCTAACCAAGATGGCCCGGGGTGGAAGAGAAGAGATCGGATATGCTGAGTGAAAGAACTGTACTACTACAGGAGCGAAGATCAGCTTGGAAGCAAGTGCGAGTCGAGGCAACCATGGATAGGTTGCAGGGAGGGTTGAACGGTAGTGTGGAGTAAGGCAGTATCAGGTGAGCATTGGTGGTTGAATGCCGGAGTAGATGCAGAATTTGACCCGGTACGGGGCAGATCCGGCGTGAAGAAGGGCAAAGGTCGTTGCTGGGCAGGATAATGCAGCACTACTGTTGTAAATGAATGGGCGGGCCAGGTGAAAGGGACGATACAACACGGCCCGAGAACGTTGTGTGTGGTAACTCCAGGGTGCCAGCGAAGTGGACGAAAGACGGCGGAGAACGTCGTAGTAATGAACAACTCGGGGCGCAAGAAGAAGAGCCGGCGGAGACCAGTGTCACAACCCGAATTGGTGATGACGACCGGTTACGATTAGACCGGAGCGTGCAGAAGGCAACAACGTCAGAGTGTCGGACGAAAGACGGCCAGAGGGTCAGAAGCAGAGGCCGCCGAAGGATGCACCAGTTCAAGACGTTCTTACGGATGGACAGGCGAGGCGTGGAGCATCAGATGGAGAAGACGGGCTAGAACACAGCGTGTGGAAACAAGGCGAACGAAAGACGGCAAGAGGCCGGAGACGGGGCCCGCTGATGGACGATTCAGTTCGCGATGGCTACCACGGCAGGCCGATAGGGAGCCTCACTGACGAGGTGGGACAGGCAAGAGGCAAGAAGGACAAGTCCAATTCGACGGCGGCGTCGCGGCTATAGGCAGACCGGAGATGGGCAGGTGTGTGAAGAGTGGCGGAAGCGAAGTGGACGAAAAACGGCAAGAGAGCCGGAGATGGGGCCGTTGAATGATGACCCATTTCGCAACGGCTTCCGTAGAAGGACCTGAGAGGAATGAGGCTTCAACGTTGAGGTAAGGAAGAACGACCCTAATTCGACAGCGACGTCCCGGCTATGGGCCGAGGAAAGAGCATACGGAACACGGCAGATGAAAGACGGCGAGAGGGAGCCAGAGGCCGAGTCGACGATAGGTGGTCCAGTTTATAACAGCTTTCACAGAGGGTCTGCTGAGGCTGTAACATAGAGGCGCAGGAACGACGATAATAATTTGGCAGCAATATCACGGCTGTGAGCAGACCGGGGACAGTACGGAAAAAGGTAAGTGGGAACCAGGTGGACTCAAGACGGCGAGGGAGCTGGAGGCAGAGCCGTTGATGGACGACCCAATTCACAATGGCTTGCACAGTAGGTCCTGTGTGGCATGGAGTTTCAACATTGAGGTACAACGGTCCCAATTCGCCGGCGACGTCCCGGCTATGGGCAGACCGGGGACGGGCCGGGAGCGGAGCGTGTGGGACATGGCGGACGAAAGACGGCGAGGGAGGTGGAGGCAGAGCCGTTGATGGACAACCCAATTCGCAACGGCTTACACAGTAGGTCCAGTGAGGCATGGAGCTTCAACATTGAGGTTCAACGGTCCCAATTCGCCGGCGACGTCCCGACTATGGGCAGACCGGGGACGGGCCGGGAAGAGCGTGCGGAACACGGCCAACGAAAGATGGCAAGGGAACTGGAGGCCGAGCCGTTGATGGACCATCCAGTTCGCAACGGTTTCCATAGAAGACCAGAGAGACATGAGGCCGCAACATAGAGGTGCGGGAACAGCGATCCCAATTCGACGGCGACGGCACGGCTAAGGTAGATTGGAGACGGGCCGGGAGAAGCGGTAGAAGCATGGCGGGTGAAAGACGGCGAGGAAACCAAGGTTGGGCCATGAGTGGAGAGCCCTGTTCACAACAGCTACTAAGGGGAGGCTGAAAGACAACCCTGACCCGACGGCGGCGTCCCGGCTATGGGCAGACCGGAGACGGATCGAAGAGCGTGGTGCGGGCGGTGATAGGGCCTCAGCGACATCCAGCTGGTGGGTAACGGGGAAGCGGGAGGAGAACGATTCTTTATTCAGCAGGCGGCGGAGGGACGAGAGGGGCGAAAGTCGGTCCGACGGCCGGAAAAACGGGCGGACGAAGAAGGAGAGAACCAACACAACGAGCCGCATGGTGGCTTGAGACAAAGAGATGACGAGCCCTCGTAGCCGCCACTCTTACATAGGGAGGACCATGCATGCACATGCGTGGTAGGGTAAACTGAGGCGGCAATTCAAGTCTCAAGCAACCAACAGCATCACTGGGACAGCAATGCTAAAAATTGACAGGTATAGTACTTTCACAGCAAAGAAACTCACATTTGGGGTAAGGGTCAATTTTTTTGGGATTGGTAGCACCATCGCCAAAAGGCCGGAAAAAGCATGACTCGCGGCCAGACCGGGAGGTTCCATATCCAGCTGTAATGGTTCACATTTGCCCAAAAGAGAGCCGTTCCGGAGGAGGCAAGTGAGGAGCGTCGTTGAATGGCCTAAGAGGTTGCGGGGTTTGGCATCTTTGTCGCGAAGGGCGAATCCAAAGCCGGTATTGAGGCCACGGTTGATTACTGGAGTGTCGGGGGACTGAGAAGGCTTGTATAGGAAGCAGTTTTGGACAAGGGGAATGGTTGGGTCATCCGTGTTGTCATCCGAAAACTGAATGTGTTTGGTGGTGGGTGGTACAGCAGGTGACACGACGGTGGGCGGTGCGTTGGCTGTGACCGAAGGGGTAGAAAATCTACGCTGCTTGACTGGTTGTGCGGGAACGGGAGAGCGGCGTTTGAGGCTGTCGTGACAGACTGTCGATGTGACCCATTCTTGTGTATTGGACCGTCGAACGGACGAAGAGCAGGATGGCGGGGGCATTGGGATTGCCTTAAGAGTATTGACGAAAGACCGAGTCAACAAGGTTGTGGGGTTCGCTGCAAGTTACGCTATGATCTCTGCGTGAGGACTTGGATGAAAGGTCAAGGGGATAATTGAGGCCATTCTGGGTTGAAGAAGCTTCCTGGAGTTTCCGTTTGGCTTCGTGGAAGAGTGCCTTAGCTTGCCGAAGGTCTTCCTCTAAGGACGAAAGGTCGGGCGGTGGCGGGGAGCGTTGGCCGTCTTGAAGCGGCGAGTCGTTTCATTATTCGCGACATGGGCATCACGGTCTAGACCAGACGTCCAGCGGTCATCGTGGGCAGGTGGCGGGGAAGCAGGGAGGAGCACAGTATCCGAAGCCGAGGCGTGGGCCAAAAGGCCGTCATGGGCGTAGTCGTCTTCGGCGATAGCCATGAAGATGTCGCGAAAGGCAAAAATCCAAATTCCAGGCGAAAAGGGAGACAATTAAGACGAGCGAGGTGACGGAAGGAACCTCTGGAGGAAAATGAATGGTGGAAAGGGCCACGCTCCCGCTTATATAGAGGAGGACTGCATCGCGCATGCGCAGTGGGAACATGCAAGCAGGCGGCTACACACAACCGAAAAACCTCCAGGGAGACATCACACTGGGGATAAGTTAATGCAAAATTATCAGGTTAATATGTTTTGGCAAACAAGAAAGTATAATTTATATCGGTTTCATGGAGGATTTTACGCAATCAAAACACTTTTTAATTGGCCTAAATGTTTACTTTCTTCGTAGTTTTACGATCTCTACAAAAATTTGCCTGTTATTATTTTCCACATCCGCGATTTATTTCATAAATGTTTAGGCCTACCCTGATGTTAAAAGTCACGAGATGTGATAATAACTAAATTAACATACTACTTGACTAAACTGGTAAAATAATATGGCATTAACAAAAGCTGTAACCAAAGCCCAATATATTAAATAATAGGCCTATAGGCCCATCTCAAATCATGTGAAACTGACAAAAAAAATTAAATTACGGTATCTATGTTTTCTCTGCTTACCTTTATCGGTTTTGCCTAACGGAGGAATATTTTTTTCTCTGAGCACCCAAATGCCTCGATTGTGTAAATCTCGCCGTATTTTTAATAATGGACTGAATCGGTCGAACTCTTCAACATTTAATAGCCTGCAATAATACCTACCTCTTGAGGAAACCCAAATCTGAAAATTCCATCTAGAAGATTCACAAACTACATTTGAAAATCACTCAAAACCAACCGCAGCGCTCCTTCATCATGGCCGCCATTATTGAAGACTTGTATTCATGTATTTCGTTTTATTGTTTCTATTTCAGGGCAAAAAGCCCCAAAACACTAGCTTAGTTGTAGACTAGGAGGGGCTTCCATTTATGGTACTTAACCTCACATACATGTGGATACAGACAACCATTTTCAAGTGTGATATTTATTATGTTTGAGGCTTGAGCGATCGCAAGCCTTATGAAAAATTTCCACAACGATCGATTTTGTCTTTTAACTTTAACGTTAAACATCCAACTTAACTTAATGTGTTATAGCATTCAACTAAGCTAGTTTATTTAACCCTTTTTCAACCTTTCATATATTCTTTTGCCCTCAGAAACGCTACCATTAGTCCGAAGTAATTCGACATCGGCATTCTAACGGACACGAATTTTAGTGTATATGTATATGTTTGATGTAGTTCTCCTTTAAACCCGACTGAGACCATCCGAATGCTACTGCTGGCTTGTCCTACTATTAAAACCAAAAGAATTCTTAAAAAGATCTGTTCCAAGCCAATCGAAAGTCAAACTGTGCAAAAAAATTCGAATCCTCAATTTCCCCCCCTCCCCCAGCCTAGTTGTGGTGTATAACACTGCAGTTTACAGTTAAAGCTTATTAAATTTAATAGTAATGCTTTATGCATTACCCAAACCCAAGTATTAAACTTTAACAAGAGCCTATTCACGATGTGCATTTGTAAATATCCAATCAATATCGATTCCCCAATGTAAAACCTTTCCCAAAGTTCAAGAGTTGAAAACTCGATTTGGCCTATCTTTTGCCATTCCCTACCCCTTCAAACGGCTCTACACCAAAACCCTTTGCCCTACCGACTTTCCCATTGTTCTCCTGGCCCTCCATCAATCACACCCCCGTAGCTCTCCTATCCGTCCGCGCTGTGGTAGAGAAAATCCGCTGCTCCAGCATAAAAAGCCCCAGTTGCCCTCCCTCTACAGCTCAGTCAGCACAGCTCACAGATCTCTCAAGCTAGAAGGGTCACGCCAGTCGGGGGTGGAGACATCACGTCCGTAGGATGCCATGCCGGGCAAAATGGTAGCGGTTCGTATGTTGTAGTTTAGCTTTTGAAAGTTTGATTTAGGACACCCTTATTCTAAATTCATAGTTTAAATTTGTAAACTTAACTTCTAGCTTAGAGAAAATTATGGAGGTGATGCCATAATCGGCATATTTGGTCCCCCACCCCCATAACGTCAGAGTGGTTCTCTTACTAAAAACCAACTTTTTCTAGTTTAAACTTAAATGGATTTTTAATTTAAACTGACGGTTTGATCTTTGTGGAAGTCGAAAGAAACATACTGGATGCCTAAGTATAAAATTGCCGGGCTTTTTATTTCTTAGAACAGTTTCTGCAGGAACTAAGGGAGGTTGATCTTTTGTACTTGGAAAACTTAGAAACATAACTGTGGACGGTTGATCGTGTATGAAACATACTGTCAGATAGACTGTAATCAGTTGCGGCTGTCCAGTCTTGCGGGTGTCTCCGGGAGCACTCAGTATTACTTTTTCTAATGTGAAAATTTGAACTTTATTCCAAACACAAGTGTTGTGGCCTGAGAATGTGAATTGCTAAACTGTAAATCCAACTTGTTGCTTTAAATAACTTGAATTCAAAAGCTTTTCGAAACAAACTATAATGTAAAGTGTTCTTTCATTCTCTGTCGCTAAAATAAAACCAGGAGTTTTAAGCTTCACTTCGTTTGCTAACTTGATTGTTTAAGTGTAAAATAACTATGTAGCCCATTTGTAATTTTAGCTTGTATAAACAGTTAAATTCTACCGTTGGTGGCAGTGATTACCAACAGTATTAAGGTTAGGCCCCTTTAATTAGGACCCGACGCTCCATCCCTCATGCTGGGACAGTAGCCCACGCTGTGCTTATGCCGTAAAAGTCGTTATAATCACCGCTGAACCTTAGACTAAAACTCCATGTACACCAGGGAAACCGGGGGCGTTACAAGCACCTAAGCCGTCGTAGAGTCCGCCGTTACATCGACAACAGATCCGGACCGGCATTTCAAAAAGTATTGACCAAGAACTGTGAGTAACTGTGCCTTTAAACAATGATTCATACCTAAACCAAGCAATTTAATATCGACAACGATCAACGTTGAACATTTATGTACAGTGTTAAGCAGCAAGAGTACGATTCTCGAGAAACATTCTTTGTGAGACAATCAATCGCGACCACGTGGCCGGAACTAATTGGCGTGCCCCACAACCAGACAGCACCACCATCGGGGTCACCAATCTCTTCACAGAACGAAGGTAACTCAGAATTGAACCTAGTTAAAGATCAATGCGAACATTTAAGCAATTGCCAATTAGTAGCGTCATTTTGGCAAAATCGAATCACTTTCAAAACCGTGAAACTGACTCTGGAGGGTGCCACCAAGGAGCAGACACGCGCTCGACGTAGAATCACACCACGGGAAACTAACGCAACAACCACTTTCGCATCGACAAACCTCTCGACCACAACAGAGTGCCATATCGAATAAGAGTGCTAACGCACTATATTGACATTAACAAAGGTTTTTTTTGAAATCGTAACTCATAAATTTCAATGGCCGACAAGCAAGATCCACGGTTAGTACACGAGTCAAGAACGTGCCAACAGACGAAATTGCTAGCATCACGCATACAAGAACTTCAGGTGAACATCGGAGATTTAAAACTGAGCATTACAAGTGCCGAGGAAAGACTATCACAGTTCATTAGTAAGTGCGCAGTGCAGCCCGCAGTAAAACCTAATGTGAATAACGAAACATCGTCACAGCCATCGCCCGCCACGCATGTTGAAAATCAATTCCAAGCCATCGCACCGGAAATCACTCGACAAGAAAAATTCGATGTTCCAAAACCACCATCTCTGCCACATCCACAAGAACAACTTCCAGTCGAAAAGTATAGACTGGAGTACCATTTGCTCGACCACTACAAAACCAACGCCATGGTTCAAGAGTACATGGAAGCAAACAGACACAGAACGCTGCGACAAGACATTTTAGATAAAGAGGCACAGGACGAAAAGCAACGCAAGCACGATGAGGAGTGGAAAATTAGTGAAGAGAGAGAGAGAGAGGAACAGTCTTCCGCTAAAGAAAACAATCGCAGCGGATCACAACTGGGTTTTCAAAGCAAAAAGGCTCAGCTGGGATCCAAGCAAAATAAAAATGCGCTACAAAACGAGAGAAGCATCCCTCACACCAACGAAAACCCCTCCTCTCGAAATCACCAACGAGTGGTATGGGGCAACTATCATCCGCCACGGACCAAAACCCTCACGCAGTGCCAAATTAATTCAAAGTGATGAAGAACAACAAAGGAAAGAAGAGGGATGGCACAAAGCACCCATCAAACTACACGACGATGACGGCACTGCCACCATAACGAATACAGATTACAGAACCTACATGCGCATTCCCTGTAACTACCGCACGATTACAGGCGTCGGCTACCAAGACGAAGATCAAATGCCTTAACATCGCGAGCGACGACGACGAAAACCTAACAATAGAGTTCGCCATAAGCGTGAAGGACCTCACTCAAGGTCCAAAACCAATTTTTTGGAAGGTAATTGGGCAAACCGTGGTCAGACAACCAAATGACATGCCACTGCCGAAGTTTGGCAGACAACGGAAAAATGCTTTACAGGTCCCAGGATCCAGTGTTGAAACGACCAGCAAAAAGAAAAAACCTCGCAAAAGACGAAAGCACAGCTTGCACAGCTTGCACAGCTTGCAAGGCAAAAACCACCAGATAATCAAGACGAGCAGTAACCTAGTGACATCCAAGACTGTGAACCTCTTCAACCAACACAACTAGCTTTCGAAAAGAGTTCAAAATTACTGTGTACTCTAATTCACTGCAATCTAATCAGTGTGCATTTCAATTTTTTTCCCCTCATAATTCTGTGTGTAATCAAAAGCTCCAATTAGAGTGCACTCAGGCAAACCCTGAGCCGTTCCACCCAGAGTGCAAACAGGTAATAACAGGTGAAGGTTCAATTTTTGCAATGTTTTTTAAGGTTTTCACTTAAAGCAGTTGACTCCAATGGCGTTCGACTTCTTGACTTGGGTGAGCTGCCAAACCTAATAGCAATCATGTATTTGATGTAGACTGGTGTAAGGGGAAAAAACAATTTGTGCGTGCTAGAGGTCAGTTTCCTAAAAATGTTCGGTGGCACGAGTCTTAACGACTAGGCTTCATGCTGCGTTTCATGTGATCACGGCCGCACCATCTTAAATGTCATGGGTTTCTACGTACAGGGAACCTGGGTTTGTGTCCTTTTTGCACTGGGACGGGGGGATGACTCGAACCTGATCAGTTCGTCATCCAGGGCATATGAATGCAATGAATCTTGTACATGGTTTATCATTGAAGGGTTGGAGCGGAAGGGTGCTGAATCGACTTAAAAATATAGAATGTTCTCTCGTATCACACCCAGTACGCTGTTGGCTCACACCAAACACAAAACGGTAGAAGTAGAAAGGCCTGGTGAAAAATTGTTCAGCATGATTTCTTGATGGATTGTTTTTTCTCCTCTAAAGAGATGCTGTGAACTGTATGACTTGATCTTATCTTAAAACAAAAGGTGAGAATGATGCAATGTAAGATGTTACTAGCCTATGTGTTCTGATAATTGGTGTTTTCTTAACCCTTAATGCGCTTATGATGGATGGCGGGGACACACCTTGCAGAGTTCTGTGCATCTCTCAAATCTCGAAGTGGTCTTGGGCTAAACCTTAACCTGGTCAAGTCATATTTTTTTTGCACTGGACGCTGTTTCGGGTGCTCCACGAATTTCGTCGGAGGTATGGTTGGGAATTTTTTTTTTCTTTTCATGTATAATTGCCGTAGGAATTGATTTTAAACTTTTTCTTCTCTGACACGAACCTGGGGGTGGAGAGGTTTCACACGAAAATTGTCTAATGAATGTCAGAGGTGTATACGCGGTCTCGTATCAGACGCTTGTGGTGAGGACACCTCAACACCACAGAAGAAAAAACCTGAGGGCAGAATTCTTCCACGCCAGAAGAACATCGTCTATATGGCGATCTCGATTTAAAAATGTAAATATTGTATATTTTTCTCTTAGGCATAAAGCCGAAACACCTCCAGCTTAGTTATGTTTTAGATGTAAAACACACGATATTTTTTATTTGTAACAGGGGACGACTTTGTTTATTCATGAAAAGTGTCCGACGTTCAAACAACTTAAAACTAATCTAACCTGCATTATAGCATATGAAACTAGCTGGTATATTTAATCTTTTGATTTTTGCACTTAATGCACTTTGGTAAACTTAACTTCTTGCCATGAACCCTACCGGAGCTCGAACTTTTATATTTGTTTATTTTTACGGACCCAGTGTATAATTTTTATGTCTATTTTTTATAGCATCTCCATCCAAACTCCGACCGTAGCAAACCTTAAAAACGTAAACAAACTAGCCTTCCTACGATAAAATCATGCCTTGTAAATAGCAGTCTGAATCCTAAAGTCAAATGTTTATTCTGAGCAATACATTTCGTCCCTCCCCCCTTCCTTCAATAGTTGCGATGCATAACATTGTAGTTTATTTTTATAGGCCTAAATTCACGTTGTTATGAGTTTAAAACTCACTTGCACATTCAAAGCCAGGCCTCTAATGCTCCCAAGTCGGCAATTCCCTTTGTCAATGCAGCCTCACCAATTCCTTGCCAATCAAAACACTGCATTCAATTCCCCATCCACTCAGAGCGCTCAGCTACCCTGCCCGTCCGCGCCGTCATGCCAACTTCCGGTAGTGACAGCTCGGCCGGTTTTGGTCAGTCTCTCCTCCTCCAAGCGTCCACCTCTTCCCCACTCACCCCCTCCGTCGCTCTCCTACAGGTCCGCGCTAACCCTCTACCTGCCTGCCAAGCAGAAGGCATAAAAACCCAGAAACAGTAGAGTTTCGTTAGCACAGCTCAGGATTCTCAAAGCTAGAGGTCGCTACGCCGGTCGGGAGTAGAGATGCCGCGGTCCGATTGTTGCCATGCCGGGCAAAGGTAGTTGGTTCGTATGACTTAGTTTAAATTGAAAGTTTATTTTTTGAACTCTGAAATTCAAAATTTATAGTTTAATTTTAACTTAACCTCGTAGCTTTGCACTTAAACTTATGGTGCGTTAAGCCAAACGGAATTTTCGGACGTTAACGGCCATAACTTAAGGGTCCACGTCCCTAACTAAAAACCAGCTTTATATTTTTTTTCATCGTTGCTTTAAACGCAGTTTAATGTAAACAAAGGTCCGTTGGGTCAATTAGATTTGCAGAAGCATAGTACTTCATGGAGCGTACATCCCTTTTCTAATGTGAATCGCCAATGGGTACGGTTTGATTAATTGGGTGTTCCCTTTTTAAAACATAACTGTAAGTAGGTCTACTATTACTACACAGTCGAGACTGTTCGTAATTTAGATGGGCCCTTTTGCGAAATCCCCGTTGCCTAAAATCACTGTTTCTATTTGAAATTGTTTGTGAACATAATTCTGTTCTAGTTTGAATTTAATGTAAATTCCCCCTTTTTATTTAACCTAAACTAAGGTGTAAATATACCAAATGTAAAGTGCAAATGTTTTAATGTTTTAACATGTTTGACTAAAATAAAAAACCAGGAGTTTTAAACGCCCGTCGGTTTTATAGTTCGTTGATTGCTGGAAGTTATTATTTAAGACAATTCTCTTCAAATTTAACTAAGCTAGCTTAATTCCCACCTTGGTGGCAGCGTTACCGCTTATTATCACTAGTTAGCCTACATGATTAGGACAAAAGTAGCTCCATTCTCTACACCGGGACTGTAGCAGTTGTGCTGTTTTCACTAAAAAGTACCAAAAGTCAACCCAGAGTGATAGTAAGATAGATCCAGTTACACCATGCGACCGGCGATGTTACAAGCACCTACTCCGTCGTAGCATCCGCCGTTACAGAGGTCATCAGGCAAAAATTATGTTCACTGCATATTGCAAGAAAAAACTGGTAATTGGAAAATTTGCTTACTTCACAAAACATGTTGGTTGTAAGCATGGTCACTGGAATGAAGGGACTTGAGAAACTAGTATGGTCAAGGCAGGCATATGTCAAAACAACAAATTTGACCTGTAGAATACGCTGGGCAGGAAAAGGAAGGAAAATGGGTATTCCAACATCTCAGGTGTGACTGTAGAATATAGGCTACTGGTGCACAAACTGGAGGATTGTGTCTTTTAAATGTTTTTATGTCTTCAGGAATTTTTTTACATTCAAGTGCTTTTTTTAATCACATAAACCAAATGCAAGGGTTAAAGAAGATGAGCCCTAAATACTGGGGAAAGGAATAGTGTTTTTAACTCTGCACGGCTGCCAAGAATTTGTAAAAAACATTTTGCTCAGATTGGACCAAGAAAATCCAGGCACCGCAAACAAACTAACTTGCGGCTAGGCCAACTGGCAGAAGGCCAACATAAAAAGGTGAATTCAGTATGAAGGATTCTGGTTGACTAACAAACAATAGGGTATGGTAACTAACTTTAGGCTAGTGTTCAAGGGTAGATTAAGTTCATAATTTTTTTTTCCTTCACTAACTTGTTTAAATTGTAAGAAGAGCTTTGGAAATTCAGTGTCTCATAGGGACAATCCGAGAAAGCTCAGGCAGATCGTAAAACAGCGTAATGTACATGTTTAAACTACAAATTATGGGAGAAGCGAAGTAGGCTTGCTTACCCCACACACTGTGTAAAGTTTTTTTGTTTCATTTCTGTGCCCGAATTGGCATAATTTGGGAGAAGCGCAGTAAGTTCACTTACCCCACATACTGTGTAATTTTTTTTTAATTTCTGTGCCTGAAAGTACATCCATTTAAATGTATTGCTTAATGTGTAAAAATTTGTAGTCCGGTCTCAACAATATTTCGGAGAGGGTGGAGACTGCAAGGATGCCGCCTTACACCTCCGCCGCCGCCGTTCTCCTCGGCAGATCACACCTCAGCCAAAAACAGAGGGCGGAAGTTGGGCATCGCGGCTCTTTCTCGACATCTTGGAGGCGACTGAGACGTATGTCATGTTACAGTTTTGTGGCAATAAACTGCATAAATGGATCCAGTCTCATCGTCCATCCATCCATCCCCGCACGAACCCTCACACTGTCAGACCCTAAAACATATTTTGATGTTCCAAAACTTATTTTTAGTTTATTTTATGATTAACTGGCTACTAACAACATTCATACAGCTTGACCTAAACTAAAGAAATTGTCAATTTAAAAAAAAGGTAAGTCTTTCTTCTTGCTTCACTTTCGTTTTCGGGTGGGGGGGGGGGGGGCATGGCCCCTGTGGCCCCCTCCTTCCCTGCGCCACTGACAGCACTCAATTTGGTCGATTTATCAACCAAAAAATTAATCTTAATTCCTTAAGGCATTCCATGTAATGATGGCTCAGTCAGAAAGATGATAAGAAGGACAGATCCACTTGGTATCTTCCTTCTTTGTGTTGAGCCTAAGGGGATTCTTTGGAAGATTACACTCTGCCTCTGCTGTTAAACGCTGGTTCATATTCGTAACAGCACGTCACACGAATGAAATCATCTTACACATCTTACATTAGAAATGCATCTCGATGTTTCAGTGGCCAACCTATTTCTAAAATATTTCCGAAAATGTCATTAGGGGAAAAAAAGGAAAACTGTCAAATTAATGACCTTTACAACTGCTTAGGTAATCATGGGAAAGAGTGGGGGAATTCAGGGGTCGTAGTGGGTTTTGGGGGTAAAAAAGTAGGAAATAAGGAATTTCGTAAGTCATACATAAGGAAAAATAACGAATTTTTCAATGAAAAATAGGTAAAAATAAGGACCCCTCAATCTAAATCAGGGCCTAATAACTGTAAAACCTTATTCGTATATAGCCTAGCTAGGAAGTACAATAATACATACGCCTAGAGATTATTTTTTTTATTACTTTCTAGACTTTCTTAAATAATCGGTACCTTCCTAAATGACCAAACAGAGCGGAAAAAACGCACCACTGTTGGTGACAGTTTGGCTCATTTCCTGCTAATAGCCATGTTGATGCGGCTTGATTGATGTCAACCATCATCAGGGATGAATCTGTTTCCGGCAAAACTGTTACCTCGAGCATGCTCAAACCTCCACCCCAGCACACCACGTCCCCGAGATGGTTAGCAATTTGGCATTGCTATTGCCTGGTCACATCTATTAGCCAATCCTAGTCAAATCCATTAGCCAGGTCTGGTCGCGGTGAAGGTATGACGCATCGAATACTCTGCCGAGCTTGTTGAGCTGTGTTCTAGTTTAAGAAGTTACTGAACGGATGACACACCATCACTGCGCACATGCGACGTCAAGTTTGGTGCCAAACTGTCTCTAACAGTGGTGCGTTCTGTTCGCTCTGTTCGGTGGTTTAGGAAAACCACTCACCAATTTACATGGAGGCCGTGAACGTCGTAAAAATACTGTACATCTTTTCACTTTGAATATCTTCATATAATAATGTCTAGTTTGTAAAATGCAAAGGACGACGACGTAAAAAGGGATAAAAAAAAAACACCCTAACTACAAAGTCGTTTTCAGATAGTCTTGAAATATAGGGCCTAAGCCATAAAAATTCGTTTCGAGCTGGTTAAAATGGTCTATTTGAATGTTAAAATCGGTTACGATTTCTCGAAAATATTAAATTTTTGTCGTAAGACCCGAGATCAACATAACAAATTTTAACCCGCGATGATTTAAGAGGAAAATGGTGGCGGCCACGGCCAACAACGTGCCCAATATAACGTATCTGCAGTGGTACATATTTTTTTACGGTTACACTTAGTCCAATGAAATACTGCTAAGCACAATTCTAGCTCATTAACCTTCCTAATATTTTCTCGTAGTTGACGCTTTACAAACTGGATATAAATAAATGTGCGATAAAACCTTTCCATCGGTGTATCATCACTAACAGCTGGCTCAGCCTTGGCTCAGCAAGCCCAAAACAGAACACTTAACATTTTTAATACGCATTCATTGTATCGAAAAAGACTAAAATTGCAAGCCCTGCACCTGCTTAATTTAAGTTTTTATTGCCTAACCGAAAATTTACAATCCCTGTTTTTTATAGCCTTTCCCCCTTTTTGAGCTTTAATTCCTCTAGTAACTTGAAAGTTGGCTTCCCAGCCGGGCTTGTACTACTGCGCATGCGCAGGATTGGGCTGGCTATATATACTCGGCGCAGCCGTCCGATGGCATTATTTCTCCTCACCCAGAACTTACACCATGGAGGGGAGGCCTGGGTGGACTTAAGGTAATGTATATTTTCGTTTAGGCAATAAAAAGAACATTTTGCCGGCCCCTGTCCAGGCCGGCTAAAAATGGTTTCTTTGCTGTAGAAAGTACTGTACCTGGCAATTTTAGCATTGCTGTCTCAGTGATGCTGTTGGTTGCTTGAGACTTGAATGGCTGCCTCAGTCACCCCACCACGCATGCGCGGGCGTGGTCCTCCCATATAAGCTGGCAGCTGCGACGGCTCGCCATCTCTTTGTCTCACGTTATGGTCAGAAGGTGACTCGTGAGGGGAGGCAGGGAGGGTCTAAGGTACAGTACTTTCTACAGCAAAGAAACCATTTTTAGCCGGCCTGGCCGGGGGCCGGCAAAAATGTTCTTTCTTTGCTGTGAAAGTACTGTACCTGGCAATTTTAGCATTGCCAGATAGACCTCGTCACTTACAGTGGCGGGCACCTTATGACTGAGTTCCCTGGGGTACTGAGGCGGAAAAGAAGTGCGAGAACAAGGGAGCCCTTGGTAAAAAAAAGAAGGGGGGGGGAAGGGCCCCTTGTGAGGAAATTGTCTTCCATTTTTTTTTTTTTCTTTTTATAAAATACGTGGTGAAAATTACCTTAGTGCGTGGGGCTTTGGTGGATGAACAGAAGATCCTCTTCAAAAAGATGGAGGCGTCACTTTGTGGAATGGAAGGGGAGCTGGAAACTTCCTGTTGATCTGAATAGGAGATCGGCGAGTTGCGGGTCTCTCCAGAATGAGGGGGGGGGGGGGAGAGATGGTGTTAGTTGTAAAAAACAGTCAGAAGCACTAAAAGAGAGGGGAGAATAGGGCTGAATTTTGTGGAGGTTTATGAAAGATTGAGGTCCAAAGACCTGAAAATAGTGTATGCTTAAAAGTTGAAAAGTTTTTTTTTTTTTTAGGATACAAAAGTAGGAGATGTGAAATAACCGGCATCAAGAAGTTTTTTTTCTTTTTTTTTTTTGCCATGAAAGTGAAAGGACAGTGGAGACGCCGGTAGGGAACCAAGAGGTTAGGAGGAAGATGGGTCGGAGCGTAACCCCAAGCAGTAGTGGCGAGCTTTAGCTCTGCAAGGGGTGCAAGGAATATCAGAAGTGGGAACAGAGGAGAGTGCCACCATGTTAGGAAGTACTGGAAGAGAAAGATGGCCATTATCAAATTGCCACATGGAGTAAGATTGAAGGTTGTGGGAGAGCGAGACAGATGTTATGGCTTCCCATGACTTGGCAATGTTATCTTGGCGTAGGTCATTAACAAGGGAAGGGTCAGGCAGGGGTGCGGAGATCCCCTCGTCAAGAAAAACTATGGGGCTGCATGGGAGGTTGGACGGGAGTCTTGGATCCGAAGGAGATGCAAATCGTGCGGGGTGCATGAAGAAGGTGGGGCGGGGGTAGTTAGGAGCACACTTGTGTAGGTCATCGATGGGCTGCAGAGTCCAAGTTGAAGGCTTCTCCGAGGGAGAGGAAACTGGAGCAGGTTTGTTGCGGAGTGCATCTGCTAGGATATTGTCCGTAAGATTCTTGAGGTGGGAGGCGTTTTCAGATTTCAATTTGGAGTTTTCGGAAGTGAGTAGCGAGATTTGGGAGTGTTGTTGAGAGATAGTGTCCTGGAGATGCAGGAGGTAAGGCTCACGTTTTTGATGTTACGCTTGAACTGGTTTCGAGCACGTACGTTTAGGCGGAGTTTGTGACGAAGGGTTGAAAAAACCTTTTGGTGGTCAACTTCGATCACCTCCTTTTGGTGGTCAACTTCGATCACCTCCTCTTGGTCAAGCCCATATAACGGAGAGTCCTTCTTTGCCGGAGAAGCAGCGGTGGTTTTGCTCGGCGGGGGAGAGACGGCAGGGAAAAGGGATGTCACAGATAGTGCTGGGGAGTTGACAATCGGGGAGTCGTTAACCACGTCCGAGTGTTGGCCTGGAGAGAAGGGGGTTGCAGGAATGACAATAGTGGCCCCCGAAGGAATGGCAAGATCGGCTTTAAGTTCCGTGGTAGGTGACAAGGGGGCATCATAAAAATAACGGGAACATCGTCGCTGGGTTTAGAGAGTTCAAGGGCAGGAGAAGACATACTTGTTACGCTGGCTGGGGTGTTGGAAGACGTAACGGTGTGGGCCCAAGATTGCTGGGATAAGGGAGTTGAAAAATTGTCTTTATTCCCGGGGGTCAACGGGACCGCCGTTACCGTAGAGGCGGGAGAGTGCGTGGCGGATGAAGTGTTGGATATGAATTTCTTCACCATTTCTTTGTGGGTGTTTTCTTGTCCTTTCATCTGGCGGTGGGCGATAACTTGCCAATCTTGGACGGGAATAGTGACGCAGATAGGACACGGACGTTCGAAGTAACTGCATTTTCGTTGGAACTGGCAGACTTGATGGGGGTCAACACGGTTGGGGTTGAAAACGCCTGGGCAGTGGCACTTGCCTGGGCTGTCGATGACAGGTGAACGGCCGAAGTAGATATCTGGTTCGTCCGAGAAAGACATCGGCATTTTAGATTTGACCGTTGTGGAAGAGCTTGAACCAATCGGTGGCAGATGAAAAACAGGGCGATGACGAGAAAGCACGGAACGCTAACCAGTGGGAATTAGTACCCGGAGGTGGGAGGCGGGAAGCGAAGCGGCAAGGAGGTGGCGCGCCTGGTGGTGAAAACTGGAACGAGGGCAGTGCAGCTTTCGTCCGGTAAAGGCAGGGGCCACCGGTGCGGGACGGCGTATGCGGTAGTAGGCGATCGGGCAGCCAGCCGGGCGGAATATAAGGGAGAAAGTAGATTTGCTTGTGTGGCATTAAAAGGATCCCAGGGCCAGAAGCTGGTAAGGCGTGAACGCTATCGGACAAGGTGCGAACAGGGCCGGGAAGAAGACCTTACCCTGGTGCCGTGGATGGTGAGTGACGAGGCGGACGAAAAAGGCTGGTCGTGTGTGGAGGTGAACGGCTTCAGAGTGGGTTTCATCCGTGGCCAGAAAGGCAGAATCCCGGGTGAGGAGTAGGGGTCGTTGGCATCCAGCGGGAAGAAAGTGAAGAGGTGCTTGGGAGGGATGTAAGTCGGAAGTTAATCGTCATGGGTGGAGAGCAACTGGCCGGGCGAAAGATGCGACAGAGAAAGGGAGCGAGGGGGGGGGGGGGGGTGGATGCAGCTATCTTTCGGTGTCACGTAGAGCGGCGGCGTCATGAGGAGGTTTAGGCGGTTACGAGTAGCCTGCGGAAAAAAAAACCCGGGTAGATGGAAGCCGGAATTCATGATGAGGCGTAGAAGGAAAGAAGAATTAGGGAAGCTAGTGGCCGATGGTGGACGGCTAATACCAGAAGGAGAAGCCAAAAGCCCGACGAGTCGGCGGGACCACCGGCAGGTCGGGCATGGTGGAAGCAGTCTACGGCGGCGGCGAGGCGGGTGAAAGAAGGCGGGGGAGCTGCAGAAGGATCAGCGATGGGCGAACCACGGATAGCCAGATCGGTAGTCCCGATCCGACGCCGACGCCCTGGCTATGGGCAGACCGGAGGCGGGCCGATGACTTGGTGGCGACAGGAACAGAATGATAAGTGACACCGGCTTCATGGCGACGTCCCGGCTATGGGTAGTAGAGGCGGATCGAATGGCCGTGTGGTGTGGCGGGCGAAAGCTGGCGAGGGAGTGTAGGCGTAGGCCGGTGATGCATGTTACAATTCGCAGCGGCTACCCCGATGAATCCTGGGACGGTCTGTAGTTGGATGAGGCTAGTAACAAATCCGACTCGACGGCAACGTCCTGGCTATGGGCAGACCAGAGGCGCGCCGTGGGGCGGAGGGCTACTGCCGCGTTGTGGCGGACGAAAGATGGCGAGAGAAACGAGGCCGGGGCCGTCGATGTACGATCCAGTTTCCAGCAGTTATCCCAATTGGACTGGTGAGAGAGGGCCTTCAGCAGCAGGAGAGGGAGGATAGTAACAATACCGGCTCGACGGTATGATCCGGCTATGGCAGACCGGAGACGGGCCGAGGAGCGGAAAGCTACCGCCGCGACATGGGAGACGAAAGACGGTGAGAGAGCCGAAGCAGGGGCTGTTGATGGGTGATCCAGTTCCTAACGGTTATTCCGAGTGGCCTGGCGAGGCCGGGACTTCAGCAGCTTGAGAGGGAGGTTAGTAACAATGCCAGCTCGACGGCGACGTCCCGGCTATGGGCAGACCGGAGACGGGCCAGAGGAGCGGAAAGCTACTGCCGTGGCGTGGCGAACGGAAGACGGCGAGGAAGCTCGAGGCGTAGGCAGGCGTCGGGCGGCCCAGTTCTCCATGACATCCTCAGGTGGGCCAATGAGATGAAGTCTTCAGCTGCTTGAAGAGGGAGGCAGGTAATAATTCCGGCCCGACGGCGACGTCCCGGCTATGGGCAGACCGGAACGGGCCAGAGGGGCGGAAAAACTGCTGCCGTGGCATGGCGGACGGAAGATGGCGAGGGAGCTCGAGGCGTAGGCCGACAACGGAGGGTCCAGTTCTCCATGGAATCCCCGGTGAGACTTCAAATGCTTGGAGACTTCGAATGCTTGAAGAGAGAGGTGGGTAACCATTCCGGTTTGACGGCGACGTCCCGGCTATGGGCAGACCGGAGACGGGCCAGAAGAGCGTACGGAAGAACCACCGTCACAAGTGGCGTGCGAAAGACAGCAGTGGTCCAGGTCCAACAGGTGCTAGAAAGTCAGGAACGTCAGGCATCAGGGCGAGAGGAGGGGCGCAGCAAACGGCGGGCAGCAACCCCTCCGAGAAAAGGTACCGTCCCGGCTATGGGCAGACCGGAGACGGCACTAAACCCGGGGAAGAGGCAGGCGGTGACGAGGACTTATGGCGTCGGCCAAAGGCGACTGTAGCGGCCGAAAGTCAGAGGGACTGAAAGCTGCAAGGAGGGGAAGTCGGAGACATCCAAGGCGGGCAACAGGAATTCCAGTAGGGAAGACCAGGCATGGAGATTGGAGGCGACGGCGGACGAAGAAGAGAACCAACAGAACGAGCCGCGTTAGCGGCTTGAGACAAAGAGATGGCGAGCCCTCGTAGCCGCCAGCTTATACGGGAGGACCACGCCCGCGCATGCGTGGTGGGGTGGCTGAGGCGGCCATTCAAGTCTCAAGCAACCAACAGCATCACTGAGACAGCAATGCTAAAATTGTCAGGTACAGTACTTTCACAGCAAAGAAACATAAATTTAGTTCAGATTTGTCACAGCGCTTAACCTTTTAATCGACATAATTGAGCAAATTATTTTTTTTTGGGACAGTAAAACGAGCAGTGGTAATTCTTACAGCTGATTCCCCAGTCCACACCGACAGTTAAGCCTAAAAAAAATATATGAATAGGTCGAAACTTTGCCATTTGGTTGATTTCTCAAGATACTAAAGCTTACGCAAATATAAGGAAAAAAATTTCGAGAAAACAAGAAAAGAAAAACGTTTGTCCTGATCTTTTATTTAGAACTTTTTAAGTGTGTCGGTACTACTAATACAACTTTTGACAGAAATTTCAAATGTACCAGAACCATATACAATGCCATATCAAACTATCCAAATATCTCAAGTTCAAAAATTTGCTTTTTTTTAAAACAAAATTTGATGCGTTTTCATCAGTATCCCATTAAATTTTTTATTTATTGTCTCCTAACG
>JAHWFP010217263.1:87148-99849 GCA_023313725.1 Lithobius niger | reverse complement strand
CCTGGGCAGTGGCACTTGCCTGGGCTGTCGATGACAGGTGAACGGCCTAAGTAGATATCTGGTTCGTCCGAGAAAGACATCGGCATTTTTGCTTTGACCATTGCGGAAGAGCTTGAACAAAACGGTGGCAAATGAAAAACAGGGCGATGACGAGAAAGCACGGAACGCTAACCAGTGGGAAGAAGTACCCGGAGGTGGGAGGCGGGATGCGAAGTGGCAAGGAGGTGGCGCGCCTGGTGGTGAAAACTGGAACGAGGGTAGTGCAGCTTTGGTCCGGTAATGGCAGGGGCCACCGGTGCGGGACGGCACATGCGGTAGTAGGCGATCGGGCAGCTAGCCGGGCGGAATATAAGGGAGAAGGTAGATTTGCTTGTGCGGTATTAAAAGGATCGTAGGGCCAGAAGAAGACCTTACCCTGGTGCCGTGGATGGTGAGTGACGAGGCGGATGAAAAAGGCTGGTCGTGTGTGGAGGTGAACGGCTTCATAGTGGGTTTCATCCGTGGCCAGAAAGGCAGAATCCCAGGTGAGGAGTAGGGGTCGTTGGCATCCAGCGGGAAGAAAGTGAAGAGGTACTTGGGAGGGATGTAAGTCGGAAGTTAATCGTCATGGGTGGAGAGCAATTGGCCGGGCGAAAGATGCGACAGAGAAAGGGAGCGAGGGGGGGGTGGAGGCGGCCGTCTTTCAGTGTCACGTAGAGCGGCGGCGTCATGTGGAGGTTTAGGCGGTTACGGGCAACCTGTGGGAAAAACCCCGGGTAGATGGAAGCCGGAATTCATGAAGAGGCGTAGAAGGGAAGAAGAATTAGGGAAGCTGGTGGCCGATGGTGGACGGCTAATACCAGAAATAAAAGCCAAAAGCCCGACGAGTCGGCGCGACCACCGGCAGGTCGGGCATGGTGGAAGCAGTCTAAGGCGGTGGCGAGGCGGGTGAAAGACGGCAGGGGAGCGGCAGAAGGGTCGGCGATGGGCGACCCACGGAGAGCCAGATCGGTAGTCCCGATCCGACGCCGACGCCCTGGCTATGGGCAGACCGGAGGCGGGCCGATGACTTGGTGGCGACAGGAACAGAATGTTTAGTGATACCGGCTTCATGGCGACGTCCTGGCTATGGGTAGTAGAGGCGGATCGAATGGCCGTGTGGTATGGCGGGCGAAAGACGGCGAGGAAGCGTAGGCAGAGGCCGGTGATGGATGTTGCAATTCGCAGCGGCTGCCCCGATGAATCCTGGGACGGTCTGTAGTTGGATGAGGCTAGTAACAAATCGGACTCGATGGCAACGTTCTGGCTATGGGCAGACCAGAAGCGCGCCGTGGGGCGGAGGGCTACCGCCGCGTTGTGGCGGACGAAAGATGGTTAGAGAAACGAGGTAGGGGCCGCCGATGGACGATCCAGTTTCCAGCAGTTATTCCAATTGGACTGGTGAGAGAGAGCCTTCAGCAGCAGGAGAGGGAGGCTAGTAACAATACCGGCTCGACGATGTCATCCGGCTATGGGCAGACCAGAGACGGGCCGAGGAGCGGAAAGTAACCGCCGTGACGTGGGAGACGAAAGACGGTGAGAGAGCCGAAGCAGGGGCCGTTGATGGGTGATCCAGTTCCTAACGGTTATTCTGAGTGGTCTGGCGAGGCCGGGTCTTCAGCAGCTTGAGAGGGAGGTTAGTAACAATGCCAGCTCGACGGCGACGTCCCGGGTATGGGCAGACCGGAAACGGGCCAGAGGAGCGGAAAGCTACTGCCGTGGCGTGGCGGACGGAAGATGGTGAGGAAGCTCGAGGCGTAGGCAGGCGTCGGGCGGCCCAGTTTTCCATGACATCCTCAGGTGGGCCGATGAGATGAAGTCTTCAGTTTCTTGAAGAGGGAGGCAGGTAATAATTCCGACCCGACGGCGATGTCCCGGCTATGGGCAGACCGGAACGGGCCAGAGGAGCGAAAAAACTGCTGCCGTGGCATGGCGAACGGAAGACGGCGAAGGAGCTCGAGGCGTAGGCCGACATCGGAGGGTCCAGTTCTCCGTGGTATCCCCGGTGAGACTTCAAATGCTTGGAGACTTCAAATGCTTGAAGAGAGAGGTGGTAACCATTCAGGTTTGACGGCGACGTCCCGGCTATGGGCAGACCGGAGACGGGCCAGAAGAGCGTACGGAAGAACCACCGTCACAAAGTGGCGTGCGAAAGACGGCAGTGGTCCAGGTCCAACAGGTGCTAGAAAGTCAGGAACGTCAGGCATCAGGGCGAGAGGACAGGCGCAGCAAACGGCGGGAAGCAGCCCCTCCGAGAAAAGGTACCGTCCCGGCTATGGGCAGACCGGAGACGGCACTAAACCGGGGAAGAGGGAGGCGGTGACGAGGACTGATGGCGTCGGCCAGAGGCGACAGTAGCGGCCGAAAGTCAGAGGGACTGAAAGCTGCAAGGAGGGGAAGCCCGAGACATCCAAGGTGGGCAACGGGAAATCCAGTAGGGAAGACCAGGCATGGAGATTGGAGGCGACGGCGGATGAAAGAAGAGAACCAACAGAACGAGCCGCGTCAGCGGCTTGAGACAAAGAGATGGTGAGCCCTCGTAGCCGCCAGCTTATATGGGAGGACCACGCCCGCGCATGCGTGGTGGGGTGACTGAGGCGGCCATTCAAGTCTCAAGCAACCAACAGCATCACTGAGACAGCAATGCTAAAATTGCCAGGTACAGTACTTGCACAGCAAAGAAACTAAAATTAAGCATGTGCAGGGCCTGCAATTTTAGTCTTTTTATAGCCGACAAAAAATATCCATTACCTGTTTTTTATAGCGGACTTTGTCACCTCGGAGGAGGGCTAGGTTTGCTTTCCCCTCATGTACAAGCCGGCATCCCCGGGAACTAATCCCTGGCGAAGACAACCCTGAGTCCTGAACCAATTTCACTAATAGTCGAAACTATTTGCAGGCTGAGGAGCGATCGCCATTTCGGAAAGGGTAATATCCTAAGTGAGGTCAGGCAGCGGCAAATTATCATAATCTAGTAATGGTTAAGGAAGCAGAAGAAGGAACCGCATGCAGGGGTCTTAACACCGTGGGGTACAAGACAGGAAATCAGAAAAAATACCAAAATCGCCTGTCTTGCTGGGAAGATGGTGCTCCCATGTGTGAGACGGACAGGCGGATGGTGTTGCAAATGGTACTGGAACAACTAAGGATTGGATACCGTCCGCAGGACGGGGAACGAAGGCACGAGAAGTGAGCAGGTGGATGATGAATAGTCCTGTAGATCAGTGGACATGAAGAGTGGATAGTGTCCGACGGATGATTGAGAAAAGACGAACGCATGACGGCCGGATTGCGGCGGATGCGAGAAGTGGATGGTGTCCGTAAAGCGGATTGTGGTAAACACAGAAGGTAGAGCACATTTCAAAGGTGAAGCACAATTATGTTTTCGGATCATAATACAGACAGCTGGTTGGTGAGGTAGTAGGAGTTTGTAGACGTTGACAGAGGAACGGAACGGCCATGAAGAGGGGCGAAAGGCCAAGTTTGATCCAAAGAAAACGTGATTCGACTGTAGGGCCAGCTGTTTCGAGAAGTAAGGTCGGACGAGGAGGAAAGTGAGATAGGTATGAAGCGTGTCGAAAGCAGCCCATAATGTGGTGCGTAAAAGGATGAGGATTGGGACATGATGTAGTGGGAACGGATCCTAAGCTGACTGAATGTCGTGTCCTGTCCTTTATGCGGACTAGTTCATGTGGACATTTTTCTTTTGTTGTCTTTTCTTTGCATTTTTTTTTTATTAAAACAAAAATCAGGAACGGAGCCAACTGTGCGTCTGCCGGTAAACGAGAGATTACGGTATGTCGGTACTAGGTTCGTCCGGGGGATGCTGACTGCAAGGAGGTGTAATGACGGATGTGCAGGAGACACTGCGGGAGTGAGTGCGGGTGATGGTACAGGATGAGTAGAGGGACGCTTTCCCTAGGTGTTCTGTCGACGTTGATGGCAGGGCAATAACTCCCGGGACTGAAATTTTGTGAGAACGAAGAACAGGAGGAGACCTTGTGAGGGATAGAAAATCCGGAAACTGTTGTCCTAAGACAGTGTAATTAATGGACGTCAAAATTTGGAGAGGATGGTGATTCGTCACAAAACAGGTCAATGAAGGCAGGCGAAAGAGGAGGAGTGGGATCATGTTCCAACGAATCTTGAATAGAAGCTTGAGAGAGACACCATGTAAGCGATTGTAAAAGAGTCGACGAAATGTCGGAAATGAGACGGGCAAACGAACAGAGTTCGGCGGATGGAAAGCGGGTGAGAGTTTGTCTGAGGAGCCGAGAAGAACAGTAGTAGCAGGTGAAGGCAGAGATGGAAACGGACAGGAATGTGTACTTCCTCGTATCGCACGATCACCAGGTAGGAAGGATGGTCGACTGGAGGAGGTTGCTTGTGAAATGTAGGGGATGCGGTCCGTATTGGATAGGCCCCTGCGAAAAGCACCTCTATTTGCCTCAAACGGAATGGTGGACAGCAGAGCCGGGAAGATCACGGATTGAGCGGCTTTCGAATCATCGAGGATCGCTGGATAGGAGAGCGTCCTGATCGGCGGTGTAGCACTTTTGGAGGCGGATGCATCCTTGTCCAGGGAGAGGATGGATCTGTCCTTCGCCCAGCTGCTCCTAAAGCCAGAATGAAGGTGGCCGGGAGCGAAGCATCAACCAGGAGATCCCTAGTAGCAGAGAGCATCCTGGTGGGGATCATCCTAAGATCGAGGATGAATAGGACGCATCGTATGGGATGATGAAGCCTGCTGGACCAGCGGACCCAAAGAAGGATTTTTTTTTCTTTGTTGGACTTGGAGTTTGTACTTAAGCTTGCTTCAGAGCTCATAATTCTTCTCTCTGCTTAGCTGCACAGCATCCGCTGTCTTGATTGATGTTGCTTTCGTCGAGAAATAGTCCATCGATTTGGTGAGATGGAGACGCAAATACGGCAGTTACGTTCCTGTCCGTCACACTGCCGGTGCTGCTAGCAGCATGAATGAGGATCGAAGTGATACGTCGTAGAATTTTCGGAAAAACTTAGGCAATTACAAGCCTTGGGTGAGGACACATTCCCTTCTTTGGTTGGTGTAACTTCGGGTAACAGGATCTTCAGACGAAGAAGAGGAGGAGTAAACAATGAACAGGACACGAAAACCGTTAGGCGTGCAGCGATATGAATCGCGAGGTGAGTGACTGTGTAGAGGCGCCTGGTGGTGAGACATGGCAGCACTGCATAGTCAGCGGGTGTAGTGCTGTAGGCGGGACCAAAGTGTTGGTCAAAGAGGTGGAGGTAATATCAGGATAGTTGTGCAGTTGTGTCCTCCCCCCCCCTTTTTTTTTTACGACGTGTGTCTAATCGTAAAATTCAGGGGATTGTAAAGTTTGGGGAGGATACAAGCCATGAGCTGATGAAGAAGGGGATGAGGACATAGTCCTGGTAGAAAGGGGATGGAGGACCGAGTCTTCAGAAAAAAGGATGTGCGCTTCTCATGGAAGAGTTGTTGTGTCAAGAGTGGGAACGGTAGAAAGAATTTATTGTAAAAATTGGCGGAGGAACAGAGTGGCCATAGAGAGGAGTGTCGAGGCAACTTTGAGCCAAAGAGCTTGGCAACGTAGGGCCGGCTGTTCGGGTGTCAAACGGAGGTATCCAGGTGGATAGGGAGCGGACGAAGAAGGTGGTGAAGCAGACATGAAGCGTGGAACGGTTCAGGCGTGTTGCAATTAACACACAGCGCAGTGCTTAGAGGATGAGGACCAAGTCGGATGCTTACAAAAGGCATGGGATGCAGGGGGAACGAGTCCCAAACCGGCTGCTGGGCCTGGCAGGGTCTCCATCCGAACCGATTGTTGTGTTAATTTGTTGCCTCTAACTGTCGCATCCGCACATAGGACCGGGGAGGGTGGATTGACTGTAGTAGTAACAAGATGCTGGTGTTCCTAAGGGGAGCAGACGTCTCCCCTTTTTGTTCCCAGACCGAGGTCTAGTCGGGGCAAATGAAGGACGATTCGAGGAACGTGATATTGGACGTAAGGCTCGTGTGTAGGACACACAAAACCAGCCAAGGCCAGAGCAGGATACAAATGAACGCCCCAAAGAGAATAACGTAGGAACGTACCTATTGAGGAGCAGTGTATAGCAAAGCTGCATAGGATGCAGGTAGAAGAAGGACGAGCGGGTTGCATCGTTGAAGCATTTATATGAGAAAAGTGGGCTGCGCAGTAGGATTCGCAGATGGTGGCTGCACGGAGGGATATCATATTCCTTTGGTTAAACAACAGCATTAAACGATGGAGGAAAAGGAAGGCGAAAGTCGACAGCAGGTGGTGCAGCAGCCCAATCCAAGAAGGCTGCGCAGAGGCAATGCACAGTGAGGAAGGGAACCGAGGACGACGATCGTTGCCCGTCAGAGCTGAACTGCGCACCGTCCAAACGCCATACTATTACGGAAAATTGGAAATTAGCCAACAGCAAAAATCATACACTAGAAATAACGTAGTTCAGTAAGCCACCTTTATGCACTTACGTTTCGTCGGAGTGGCATGACCCGGATTCGAACCAGCTACCCAGTTCACCCCCAGATCACTTGCATAGCGCCTTATTCGCTATGGCCACATCCTCCACTGTCATAAAGATAACTCACTGAACCCGTTATTAAGGTCACAACCATGACCAAGGCTCCATTCGACCGAAATTCACTCGACCATAGATAATGGAGAGGGAAGACATATCATACACTCACAAGGCTCAATAAAGGAGAAATTTTTTCAAACGCCATAATGACACAAGTCGCCTTGGGTTAGGAACTAAGAGGATAGGAACGAAGGAATCCTCCATCCGCGGGACATGGTATGCAGAATAGGATGGAATGCTGGGTAGTGGAACTGTTGTGCCATGTAGGGATGGAGGTACCTTCCATCTGCGGAACGACGGTATGCGGGACGTCCATTGCTTTCGAGGAACCAGTGGGAGGCAGAATGACCGTGTCGATGTCCGTAGGGTGGTGGAATGGAACATGGCCCCTCCATTCGTGGACCGGCGGAACGGGACGTGGCCCTTCCATCCGTGAGACGGCGGATAGGGACGTGGCCGTTCCAAACCCTTTGGCATACAAATAGCCATGCTAACCATTGAGCCACCCTGACTATCGAATCATATGATTCTGTGAAGAATCCTCATCTGACGTGGCCTACTCCTGGTAATATTTTGTGTAATTTATTCGTTGATGTTAATTTTGAAATTGCAACTTTTTTTCTTCTACTTTAAACACAGATGTCTTACTTTTGCAAAAGGAGCTAAGCTTCGTGTTAAAACAGGATTTTCTGTTATGTACAGGACCCATATTTGGTGAGATGGCCTTGCTTCGTTGTACATCTGTATACTCTTGTCGGTGAATAAAACTGCATCAGCAGCATAAATCTCGTCCCTGTCTGATGTAATATTACAGGAATTCACAGGACATTTTGCTGAAAATAAATGACAATTATCACATGATTAAGTTTGTCATAAGTACCTAAATGAATGTTTAATTTCATCCCTTTCAAAATACAATCTTTTCCCAGCATTCTGCTGAATCAAGATAGGGCTTGCTTCGCATTGTTAATTACCATAAATAGTGGATTAAACGCCCATGAGCTTATGCAGTTAGTTTGGCAAAAATAGGGGGGTGGGCTTTAAATCAAGTATTATCAATTTTCGAACCTTTCTGGACATCTATTACAGAAAATGCGAAGCTTTTGAACGATCTCTGAAAGACTAATTTTTACATCCTCTTAATTGCTTTGAAGAAGGGAGGAGGCTTAGGTGAGAGATGCCCAGGCCTTGTGCAGGTGCTAGGAGCTAAAGGATGAGTACACTATTACTACAGGGAGGCAGAAGGAGCCAGTAAACATAGCAAGCAGTACTATCTTTATTCACATCATAATTTTTCGTAGAAAAACTACAATTTGAGGGGTGGGCTTCAACTCCACTATTTCATGATTTTGACTTTACAGCATTTTAGGGGGTGGGCTTTAGCTTCAACTGGGCTTTTAATCACGATTTACGGTAGTAAACTCTCAATATGGCATCTAGTTAGCACAAATCTAAGATCACCCCAAAAATATTTCACAGGAGGAAAAATATTGTTTCTGTGGGGGGTTGGCGAAATTTTCACTTTCCACAAATGAGCACATTGGCCAAGCAAAATAAAAAAAAATAAAACTCTGCAGGAAGATACCGTGTGTGTACTCAACTATAAAGAGACAAATATTTTAAAAGCCTACAAAGTGCACAAGCATACAACAAAGCTCGACATTTCGAGTTAAAAACCCTACGTCTTTTCCGGGGCAATAAAATTTAAAAGTAATACTCTCAGTTTATGACGATGCAACACCAAAAGTGGAAGTTTCATCTAACTAACAAATTTTCGAAGCTTTCTTCCTTGCTTTCTTCGACAGGCTTAGACCACCAGAATTCTCCTCATCCACCTTCCACCACTCCAACGAACTTTCATTATTTGAATTTTAATAAATCAAGAAAGAGTTTCAAGAAAGCAAGTAACAGGTTTCGAAAATTTGCTATTTAGGACTTTTGGTGTTGCGCATCATAAACTGAGTATTTTGCAAATACCAAAGTAAAATGGCAGAAAAATCGATTTTCACTGTTCGAAATAATAAAATTATCTGGAAACCCAATCATTTTTTCCAAAAAAAATTTTTTAAATAAATTAATAAACTCGTTAAATTTGTTGGCATTTGGGAGGATGTGATCTTAACTGCAGGAGAGTGGACAGGAATGGGGAGCGTTTTCAGAATTAATCTGGTTTGGAATTTACGAATTTGGTACAAATGTGGGTACCAGAAATATTTGGTTTGTGGTGTGTTTTTAAAAAATGTTGAACTAAGGAGTTTGTTTGATCTTGGAGTTGAAAGTTGGATTTGTGAGAACGATATGTCTTTGTATAAGTTTCTGCTCAATCTGTCCAATGTAGGTTACCGGGCATGTTAGTAAGGGTCGACCAAGGATCTCTGTGTTAAACTTTCAACTTCGAGAGCTTATAACTCCGTCAAAATTAAACGTTTTTAAACCAAATTTGGAATCTAGCCTTGACTAGTCAAGGCCAGTCTACAGTCCAAAAATTGTGAAATTCAGTCCAGCCAAACCCGAGATATAGAGAGGGGCCAAATAGACAACTTCTTGTTCTTGGTCTTGGTCTTGTTCTTGTTCTGGGGATGTACCTTTCGTCTGTCCTCTCTACAGGTCAAACTATTTGTCCTGCAAAGCTGGTTCTTAGCTCATTTTACAGCTATTGCTCCGTAGATGTGCCCTTTCCATAAGGCCTTTTCTAATTGGTCAAGTGGTTCAGGGGTTACGAGCTCTAAACGATCAGATTGATTGTTTTACATTGTTTTAAACATTGTTATTATGCAACAATGCCATTTAGCAAACGCCAGCTGCAAGACATAGACTGAAGATTAAAGGATTTGTTTCTATTGCTAACACTAGCGATAGCCAGGTTAGTAAGGGCGATGGCTATTTACCGAGCTTAAAGGCGGCGCAACAAAACAAACAACAAATTAATTATAAAGGTGTCACACATATCCCACCCCTCATCCACCACCACACCTATTTATTACAATTCTCAAAGTAACACGGATTAATAAACAAAAACGTATCGTTAATAGTGAAAAGTAAGGGTCTAAAAGTCAAAACCTGTAAGGAACACAGACAAGCTTTGACTGTAAGGGTCTAAGTGTCAAATTTGGCCAGTAAGACGCTGCTAAGCATTAGACCCTTACTACCCGGTGATCATGTTAATGACTTAGTAAGAAAAATTGGAAATTAGCCAACAGCGAAAATCATACACTAGAAATAACATATTTCAGTAAGCCACCTTTATGCACTTACGTTTCATCGGAGTGGCATGACCCGGATTCGAACCGGCTACCCAGTTCTTCCCCAGATCACTTGCATAGCGCCGTAATCTCTCCGTTGCACTCTGATGAAACGTAAGTGCATAAAGGTGGCTTACTGAACTACGTTATTTCTAGTGTAGGATTTTCGCTGTTGGCTAATTTCCAATTGTCCTTAATATTATTTCCAGTGATTTATGTCTATTTATTAATGACTTAGTAACTCAGACAGAATGGGTCTACACGCTTACGTTTGTAGCAGGTTGTCTTGCTTGGAATCGCTGCCATGTTACCAAACCGAGAAAAAATGTCAACCTAAAGCAAAGTAGGAAACCCACGCCCCCACTATCATTGGATCATCACATGGGTCTTTATAGGACGATCTCGGACAGCTGTTCCTCAAAAGCTGGGTAGTAAGTCTAATGCTTAGCAGCGTCTTACTGGCCAAATTCGACACCTAGAAGACCCTTACAATCAAAGCTTGTCCGTGTTCCTTACATGTTTTGACTTTTAGACCCTTACTTTTCACTATTAATGGTACGTTTTTGTTTAATAATAAGTTTCTGCTCAATCTGTCCAATGTAAGTTACCGGGCATGTAGCGGTTTCACGCGGAATTTGGTAAATGGTATTATTCTGTTTAGGGTGGTTTGGGAGTTTCAATTCATCTTGCATAGGTTTCTGGAGTGCTTGCTTTAAGCTGAAGTGACTTTTTGCAACAAGAAAGATGTTTGGGGTGTGGAGACGGGAACAGAATGTAGTGCATGCCTTTTATGTCACCATGTGGGCTCCTGAATGTTACAATAGTGTACAATATGTCATTATTCTCGTTAGGACTCGTAGATTACGAAATGGTTTGGTGGATGCCTTGAAACGCAGTCTGGGGAGTCCAGGACAGCATAATCTGCCCCCCCCCCCCCATAATGGGCTCTATATATAAATTGTGATATCTCCTAAAGTTATGGACCGATTTTAAGAATTTTAGGCTTGTTGGAAGTACAGGTAAAATTATTATCTATAAATACTTTCATATGAACTTTGGCCGCATAGTGAATTTTCCCCCATTTTTGTTTGCTTGTTCTACACTGCTTGTTCACCACTTAAGGTTTATTTGAATTCAGAATTATTGGTAGTCACCCCTTTTTTACACTTCCGCTAACTATTCCAAAAGTTATGTTTCTGCTGAAAATCGATTTAATACTCCTAATGCTTTTATTGTAAATTTAAACGATGAACTATTTTTTAAAGTTTTGTCTTACTAAAACCAAGAGTTTATTTGACTTCCAACTCTGTGAACGATTATTAAAGTTAAATGTTAGTATTTTAACACTTTGACTTGCAGCATTAGTTAGGGAAGTGATTGTCATTCAGCGCAGTGATTAATTTAGTACAGCAACAGAATTCAAACTTGAAATCAGTTGGAATGCTTGATTAAGGTTGATACTCGATGTTTGTAGATAGCTGCTTGCATTGGTGCAGGTATATGGGATGGTAAGGCGGCTTGAATATAAGGCGAATTGTGGTTATGGGCTCACAAATTCCATATAAATGGACATGATTGTAAGGCGGATGACTTTCACCCAAGATTCTGACATTGACTCTGTTACCAGTATAGTTGGTACCATAGCACAGCCAATGCTGATTCAGAATTGTATTTTTCTTGATATAAGTGTTTTTTTTTTCAACTGTGGATTCCCTAACAAATTTTTAAGGTCTATTTTTGGTTATATTTTAGTTTTTGCTATATAATTCAAAAACTTTTTGAGCTAGTGACTTTTCAGTAGCACCAATGGATAGCTCTCGAAAAAACTGTTCGAATGGTGTATTCAAACTTCAAAATCGGTTAAAAATTGACCGAGTTATGGATTTGGACGCGCATATAAGACAAAAATAAGATGCATATAAGACAAAAGTAAGATGAATATAAGATAAAAATAAGCGCGCTTGCAAGTCAAGAGGTTAATAATTTACACTCCAGTAGCTAGTAACTTAAGCCCCACTGTGGTGGCAACATAGACCAAGACTTATTTCATTTTAAAGCCAGGCGCATTCATGCTCTATTCCCTCACCGGGTCAGTAGACATGCTATGCATGATCCGAATCAAAATAGTAAACCAACGTGAAGTAAGAACACTGCAATGTTGAAACCAGATGTCTGTGGTCCCTACAAGCACCTCCCATCGTCGCAGCCACCGCTACAAATGAGACATATTGTTAAGCCCTTCAAAAGTCATTTTATGGTTTTGTGCAAGATTCTGCCGAAGAGAGACTGGTGAGTAAATGAATGAGTTCAAACCAGCAAATTAGTCAGTCATACTTTTGTTTATTTTAACACTGATAATCTAAATGTATTTTTCATTAATAAAAAACTGACTTACCTTCGATAAATGTTTGCTGGCCATCGACAAATGGATTGTAGATTCCAGATGCATGATAGATCAGGATCCTTTTCAACTTAGTACCCTTTTGTGTTACCTTGTCTAAATTAGGTGGAAGAAGGTCGAGTTGATGTAAGATGCGATCAGCGTTGTTGTGTTCCCACCAAAGCTTATTTTGGTCATATATTAGATCAATCTCATCTTTGAAAAAAAATACAAAAGAACAAAATCTATAAGTCAGCGGAAGACTTTATATGTCTCTGTGCGGGGCCATCCAACTAAAAAAAAGACTTAGTTCTTTTAATTAGAATGACAGCTCCAGGGACGGAATGGCAGCAACTTGGCCCACCGGTCTGGCCGACGTAAATGGCCCCCTATCCTAAGTTTCACAAATATCTTCAAACACAAAAAAGTGTCCAATGTTCTGCAGCACA
>JAHWFP010217263.1:68802-79130 GCA_023313725.1 Lithobius niger | reverse complement strand
GAAGGGAACGGGAAACTGTAAAACAACGAAGCTTTCAGTTTGTTTGTTTTTTTGTAAGAAAACCAATATCAGCGTCCGATGAAAATTATCTGGTCAATGATTGCATCGTCGCACATAAGATTCTGGCTCATTTGCTGTATTGTAGTAGCAAAAGTTATAAGACAATTTTTTTTTTCAATATAAATGTAGATATCCTTCAGTACACCACGCATTCAGATTTTGTAGTAGTGTCCTGTTGGAGTGTCTGCCGTTACAACTGCATACATCAACTAAACATTTTTCTTATTCTGCCATACAACACGTCGAATTACTAATGCAGTGTAGTGCATCCTTGTTTTTACTTGTTATGCGCTTCGTTGGTAAGCAACGAAGTCATGATTTGTGAATCGACTAGTCCATTTTTCATCTGTGAGCATCAGGGGGTTTAGTTGAAGGATGATCGTTGTCCTGCTTGCTTGCTTGCTAACCAGACTATTGTTTTACAGGCGATGTATAATTAGAAACGAATGCGACGAGTTTCGCAGAAGAGTTTTTTTTAATAACAAAAGTGCAAAACAATTAAACATCGTTTCCTACCAAAAAGTGAGTAGTAATTTTTTTTTTACTACAACAAAACGTCAAAAAAAATCTCGACTCAAGTGGCCCTTCAGCCAGTTGGCCCACCGGCCAATGGCCGTTGGGGCACTATTACCAGTCCGCCCCTGGAAAGCTCCTACTAATACATTCATGATGTATTTTGAACAGTGGAACCAAATACCCATGGAGGTGTTTATTTGAAATTTGATTACTTAGAAAGCACAGTCTTTTTAATGTAAATTACGACTGTTTTTATACTTCAGTGCGATACTGGTATTAAACAGAGTTCTTAACAAACATCCTTAATTTCTTGTCGGAATTATTGATTCCTTAATGTAAACTCACTAAAGAGTACATTATTGTGAAAACAGAAACAAAACCTATAAAATAGTGTTTGTAAATCTTTGAAACTGAACTAGTGTCATTAAAACCAAGAATAAAAGTTTTTCTGACTCCTCGAAGATTAGTTTAGTTGCTCGGCTAGAGTTAGGTTAGTAAATTTGGACATCTTTATTACTTAAACTCAGGATTGCTAGTAACGTTAACACCCACCGTGTTAACACCGGTGTTAACACCGTGTTAACACAGATACCAGGTGATCCCGTTACTTACTATTTTTGTACTACACGTTTTTGCGCTGTTAGCGACCAAAAGTGCCAAAACATTTCAGTTCCGGCAACAAGCTGCATATTACACATGGAAGCTGTACACACCTTGTAGTTTCCAAATCCACCAGGAGACACTCCCGGAAGTGACAACGTAACTTGTAATGATGTCATCAAAATGGCCACATGCGACGTACTAAATGTCTATTATCTCCGGAATTATTCGATCAATCCTAACGTGCGACCTATTGTTGGAAAGATAATTTAATTTGCTAAAAGAAATGCCTGAACAACACATGCCATAAATCCGTTAGTTTAGGTTTAATCTGAAGAAGAACATAACATGACTGCTGCGAGGCATGAAATCCAACCACGGTGTCTACCAAAAATCCACGTTGGAAATTCATGATTTTTTCCTGACGTTTTTCTGACATTTTGTACTTTTCCGTGACTCGCTGACTCTTTAGAGAAAACCTTGAGAGTGGCTTCTCCCAGCTATGGGTTCTGGAGGAAGCCAGTTTTTATGAAAAAAAAAACGTAAATTTGATGGCTCCCATGAAGGCCGGCTGAAATTTATTTCTTTTGTCTAAAAAAATATACAATACCTGTAAATTTTTGCATTATGTTCTCATGATGCTTTTCCAAGGTTTTATTTTCTTAACTCCAACGTATATAAAGTAAAGCCGATATATCGGCTTCTAGGGCCCAGAGGGTTAAAGTTGTGTGGATCTGGCCAGCTGGGTAACATTATAAGAGTCTGTTACGAAAGTATTGCATCTTTTGTTCTCTTTGTTTGTCCAGAAGGAGGTATTGTATATTTTCTTAGGCAAAAGAAACAAATTTCAGCCGGCCTTCATGGGGGGGCCGGCAAATTTACGTTTCTTGTTGCTGTGAAAATATACAATACCCGTCAATGTTTGCATTAACAGTAGACCTCATCAATTTGGTGGCGGACACCTTCTTGACGGGTATCCTAGGGTTCCAAAGCTGGCATCCTGTAGAGTCGAATACTCTTTGAGCTGTTTGGGAAAGGAAATTTTTTTGGCATAACGGAGTGGAGGTTCCGAAATGAGACTGTGGTTCAGGTGGAAGATTATGAAATGGGGATGTGTTCGGAGGGTTAACTTAGACCTTCACCGAATTGGCGAGAACATTTCATGTGCGTGCGGTTTTCCTGGAAGATTTATATAAATATTTTTAAACTGGATTGGAACTCCACTGAGACCACGATTGGTTTGAAGAAAGGGCGGCGCAGAAACTTGGGGCTGTCAGCAAAGCCGACGATGACTTGCCTGGGTGGAGAGAGTGTACGTTGACCCTGGGAGACGACAGAGGGGGCCACGGTATCTTCATCTAAATTCCCACGAAAACAGGTTCCGCAACGACAGCCCGAGGCCGCTAATCCAGTAGGGTGAGGCAGAAGTTGCGGGTTTGCAATGATGGCACGCCAACCGAGCGCTGTGAGCGTCCGGTCGATGGGCTGGACGCTAGGCGGAACAAGCACGTAAGAGCATCTAGGGTTCCGAATTAGGTCGATCCAAGTCCGATAAAAGCAAACATAAAAAGGAGACGGGTTGGTTTTCCACAGAGGTTGGCGGGGTCTGAGATAACGAAAATGAAACCGTCTTTCGTTGAAGAAGCAGGTGAAAATGAAGATTGGACGAAAGAAAGAGGATGGAGTGACTGCACGGACCGGTCGCTTGAGAACAAAAGATGCCATGCTTTAGTAGCAGACTATTTTATTGGAGGGATGCGCGCATGTGCAGTTGGGTTACCAAGCTGGCTGGATCCACCCAACTTTAAATCTCAAGGTTGGAAAAGCATCCTGAGAACATAATGCAAAAATTGACTGGCATTGTATATTTTCATGGCAACAAGAAAAAACGTTTGCCTCTGCACTGCATTCCCACACTACCATTTTCCACCAAAACACAAAACACATGTCAAGCCAGATTTATACTCAAATCCACCGTGAAATATGCAAAACTGTTTTCCGTGACACGCAGTAAAAGTGCAAAACTGGTAGGCCTAATCCATAAAAAATTATCAAAATATTAAAAATAAAACTTCTCTGCTAACAGATTCAAGTATGAATAGGTGTTGGTATGTACTATTTTGTCGTATGAGGAGCACTTCCAAATGCATAACGTAGTAAAAAGTGTGTGATTAACAGCACGTCGTTGCTCAGCTATAGGCCTAACTTCCCCTACTAGGCCTAGCAACAACAACAAAAAAAGCCAAATGAAAATTAACAGATACCATGTTACCCAAGTGTAGTTCGAAGTATTTTTATTTTACCCAACGTTAGCCTGTTTAAGAGAAAATAATATCATCTCACTTATAGCGGTGAAAAATTTTGACCTATAACATCCGATTTCCTGACTTCCTGACCGGCTTTCCAATTTCCTGACTTTTTGCTGAATTTTCTGGCTGGTAGACACCATGCCAACTCAACTCGCTCCAACACACCCGTTTTCCATTTTGTTTTAGGACCATCTTGCTGCCCAGGGAAAAGGGATACTCTAGGCCCAGCCTTGACTTATCATTTGCCCTAGGCCTCCTGGTTTCGTTTTAATGAGAAATTCAGCCTGGGAATCCTCACAAAATGCTGCCTTTAAAATAAAGATTAAATAATGTAACTACCTCCCTTTAAATTATAGGCTACAGGGTGAACAAAACGTCTTGTTTATCATAAATATAGACCATTTCATGGTTTATAAAAACCAAACAACCAGTGAACATTGACAGAATTTGAGAGGGTCCAACAATTAAGTTGGACAGAGGTGTGCCCCCCCCCCCGCCCCACCCATAAATTAAGTTTATACCTTCAGCCCTAAAAAGAATATTAGTATGGTTTCAATGGGAGAAATATGCGAGCAGCGAAATCATGGCGAATAGCGCAAACAGCGTGCAAATCGAACTGACGCTGCCCAATCTTTGCACGTTTCAAGACTATCCCCCCCCCCCCCTCTTCCTTCTCCAGACCACAACGATGACTTCCCAACATACTATGACCTGAACTAAGACAATGAAGAGAATAACATGGTGGCAGCATGGGAACTATTCCCTCACCCCCCAAACATGCCTTCCCCAGCACCTCCTTCCAAACTAAATGTGGCCCACAGATAATAACTGAAATGTCTTCAATCGATGTTATTTTCTATGGCCTTCGTTACCTAGGGATAAAGGCTATGGTAATGAAGGCCACAGAAAGTAACACCATGGCTAATTACCGCTACCATGGTTACTTTCCGTGGCCTTCGTAGCCTTTATCCCTAGATAACGAAGACCATTTTTGCCAGTGGCATAAAGATGACACACTGAACCCGTTATTAAGGTCACAACAGTGACTAGGGCTCCATTGAGCCGAGAACGCTTGTAGCCATAGACAATGGAGAATAGGAACAAATAAATATCAACGCTCAACGAAGGATTAACAATTCTAAACATGTATTCTAAATTATGTATGTAAATTATACATATATAGCAAAGAGGAAAACAAGCTAAACAGCAAAAATCATACCCTAGAAATATCGTAATATAGCAACACGCTTATTCATTTACGTTTCGTTGGAGTGGCGTGACCTGGTTCGAACTGGCAACCTAGTCCACCATTCCACAGATCATTAACAAACGCCTTTATCGATATGCTGCACACTCGTGTTTGAATCTATTTCCTCTTTCCTTAAAAGAAAGGTTGCTGACACAAAAATGTCAAGCACAGAAATTCCTCGTGTTTGAACCTCAAACCGGGTTTATAAAGTAGATTTTAACGAACAGTTGAAAGGAGCATTTTCCACACTCAATCCTTGCAAGCAAGTATTTGTAATCGTAATGGAGGTGAAGCAATGTGCATGTTTTTGGTGCCGTCAAGCGAATATCTATTCATTGTACATATTCACATATCATGCGATGCTCGTCAGGTGTTCATGAGTTGCATGGTTGGATACGAGTCAGCTGAATATAACATCAGAGCCACCAGAAAGGTTGAATGAGCAAAAAAAAAAAAAAACGGCCTAGTAGTATCCATAGTTTCCAAATGCAGCAACAGTGGTCCATGTGGAACCAAAGCTTTCCATGGAGACATTATAAAAGATAGTTGGATGGAATTTGCCATCAGTAGGAGCACTAGCTCATGCCACCCAATTTATAAGTGCAACGGGTACTTTTCTAGTGAGTTAACATCACAGGCCAACCCAAATACTCATCTGGACACTTAGCAGCATGAGTGTTACACGCTGAGTGAATCTGTCCACTTTGAATTTAGAAACATCGCCTCATACCTTGTGTAGCAAGCCAAAGCTGTTGGGGGAGTCATAACAACTCCAAACGCCAAGTTCGTTGACCAATGACATTCTGAAGAAAGCAGTTGTGAGTAAAAGTTTTAACAGGCTGAGGTTCACACAAATTTATTTACAAATTACTAATTCCTTAGCATGGAATAAAAAAAAATGGCTGTTCAAAGGATTAAACTACTGCTATAATTTACTTACCAAATATGCCATCGTCTGAAAATAGTCGTACATAGTAAAGGTATAACGCTGTAATTAACAATAGACTAGCCACTATAGCATAAATGGCGCGTCGTCCACTATACATCATTATCATTTGTAAAACCTGAAAAGATAGGAGAAACAATCTATTTGATAAAAAGAAAAATGTTACCATACTTAAATAAAAACAAGCCAAAAAATTCAGTTTGATTAAGACATAAATAGTATTAAAGAATGCTTAAATGTGTAAACTATAGATGTAAGAAGAATTGTCACTCGAAGTTATTTTAACCATGTTTAATAGCAAGACCGTATTTGCTTCCGTAGCAACCAAGACACCGCGAGCAACATACTGAAGGTTAGACGGCAGTTGGTTTGACTTCCAACAGCACAGCGGCAAAGAGATTTGCGATTTCATAAACACAAACAAATAACAAATATGGAAGTAAAAACATATAGCTAATTTAACTGCTACGTAAACATTTAGGATAATTTTACTAATACGTAGATTAAAGATTTTCATTGACATTCTGTGATCGTTTCTATGGAGATACAACCCGCGAATGTCTGCATACTGAAGCGATTAAAAAAACAAACTGAAATAATCCAAAAGTGAGAGGCTACTTCACGTAAGCCTCAACAAATAGTCTCGCAAAAAATTATTCAAAGAACAACAACATTAATACAAAATGCAGACATTTTTACATACAAAAACAGTATAGGCTAGTTAGTATTACAGTGTATGCCATTCCTGACTACGCACCTTTGCTGTCACCTCTCTAATTAACCTAGATAGGCATACTTAGGCCATTCTGAAAGGCGGTGATGTATTCTTTCCAGAATGCTAACCATAATTGTGTATCTAAAATACGGACCGTCCAAAGCACGTTGAAAGGCGTTGTTGTAATTGCGTGCGGTGAAAGAGTATGACGAGTTTCAATTTCAAAGTGCTCTTATGAGCTATCTAACTACCCTAGATGGACATAACTAGGCTTTTCTGAAGGCGATGATGTATTCTTTCCAACAATGCTAATCGCAATTGTGCATCTTAAATAGGGACGTCCTACGCCCGTTGAAAGGTGTTGTTGTAATGGCGTATCTGTGAAAGAGTATGGTGGTTTTTGATTTTAAAGTACTCTTGTGAGTTATCTAATTGCCCCAAATGGGCATACTTTGGCTCTTCCGAAATTGGTGGTGTATTCTTTCCAGCAATGCTAATCACAACTGTCTACCTTAAATAGGTACCGTGCTATGCTCATTGAAAGGTGTTGTCGCAATGGCATAGCAGCAAATGAGTATATCCCTTTTTGGATTATTAGAGAGAACAAGAGTCTGGAATAGTGTACTACATGTAATACGACGATTTATTAATTTGATGCCCTGAAATTGCGTAGGAATTTTCTTTTGCGAGATCCGTTAATAATTATTGGTAATTATAGCACGACATTCAATATTGCTGCTGATCAAGTTGGACCACAAACAGTGAACATTGAGGATTATGGGTGAAAAATATGGATGGTATACCAGAGCCTGCAGCTGGTGTGAAAGAGGAGGCTCCACCAGAGTTAACGGAGGTTGTGGCATGCGGGTGCACCTCAAATAAGCCATGCCTGCAAAATAAATGCAGCGGCAAATCTGCTGGTTTATCCAGTACATCATTCTGCAAATGCTTAGCTGATTAACATCAATGCCACAATCCAAACCACTACAAATATAACTGAGGGGGAAGGTGATGTGGAAGATCTGCAGCCTATGGTACTTGCTTTATTTACATAATAAGATCGTATAATTCAAGACTTACTACTTTTAAGCACTACTTTTAAGAGTTAAGTAAGAACCAATGTCAGCGCGCATCTGGTAGAAGGGAAGCGTTGGAGGAAAGCGTTTCAGGACAGCATGCTGCTTGAAGGGTCAGCTTCGAGGCCACTTTGAGCCTCATTTATTTTCACCAGCATGAAATGGAAAAATATAATAGAAGTGATAATAAAAAGGGGGAGGGACAGCATTAGCGGTGGGTTGGGTGATTTGAGTCACAGGATGTGCTGATTAAGAAAGCAAAGCGAACGAAAATCAGCGTTTATTAGCCAGTGTGCGCAAAATTTTAAGAAAATTAATTCGGTCGAACATGGACGTACACATGAGCTGCCATACCTAACCAATGTTTTAAACCCGTGCAATCAACACCACCTGTGCTTAGCACTGGCTTCAGCTAGTATACAAATAATTATATATTTTATTATTGACAGGAAATAAATACACAAATAAATAAACAAACAGCGCCGGTATTTGTTAGATATAGCTACCATCCTTAACATACTGGTGGCACCCTTCACAAAATGCATCTGAAGACATGTCGAACATCAATTATGTGCAAAAAGATAGTTGTCATACCTAATTGCGTTGTTGAAAAGAACATGTCACCACCCTTTAGAAGAGCCTACGTATGTCCATCTTGAGTAATTAGATAGCTCATAAGCAACCAATAGAACAAAAATTTGGTGACTGAGAACTGACCAGAGAGTGGTCTGACGAGGGAACCACTGGAACCGTAAGAATCGGTGTCAACAGGACCATGGATAGTGACGAGGGAGCAGAAAGAACAATAGGTTGCACTGCGATGGTGGATTCTGGAGAAATTCTGGACTTGGGCGCAGTGGAAGGATTTTTGATGAAAAGTCCCGTAGTGGGTCTGTCCTTGTCCTTAGGTACCACACGATGAGGAGAGGTGGCCTTGGTCGCAGGAACCGTTACTGACTTTGGGCGGGAAGGTCGAGAGAGTTTTGCTGGAGAACTGGAAGATGGTCAAAGTGAAGTAGTGTTGTAATTCTGCCTGTTTTCGGAGTTCTGCTCGACGTTTGGACAACTGTTGGCGGCGGACAATTTTACGCCACTTCTTTTCGTTGATTGTGAGGCACACACTACACTTGACATTAAACCAATCGCACTTACGGTGGAATTGGCAGCAGGGATGGGGTCGTAATGAACCTGTGAGCCCGAAAATTCCAAGCAGCTGCAACGTTCTGGTTGTGGGAGTACAGTTGTTGAAGACACATTCAGGGCTGGCAAATCTGCAGTTGGTGGCACGGAATTGTCGGCATCATTGGGCGAAAAGAGCGTATATGGAAAATCTTCCGTAACCTGGTAACGTGGCTATCGGGATGACTGAGGGACCAGAGGGACGGTCAAGGGAGAAAATTAGACATTAACATGAGCAACCGTTGTATGAAGCTGGGACACTTTAGGCAGGTTACCGGGATGCTTCAGGTTGGTTACCGGGATGCCATGGAACATTTTCCATATACAGAAAAGAGAGAACTTCCCGAGGAAAGCTCGGACTCCACGTTGGGTGTGAACGATAGGCTTATCGGAAAAGAGAGCGAAACGGAGGGCTAAAACTTGCCACCGCGTTACTGGTGTCAGTCAAGAAAGGGGAAAACCCCTTCTGTAGGAACGACCCGGATGAAGAAAGGAACGTTGCGTTTGTAGAGGAAAAGTCATAGTGACGGATGGATCAGTGTTATTATAAGCTGTTCTTCCGTTTATGTGCATTCCGTCGTCTCTTCTGTGATCTTCATTTCTACCTTTTTCTGTGTATGCCTTCATTACTTCGTCGTATTCCTCCCCCTCTTCTTTTTTTTTTGGGGGGGTGAGGTGGGAAATGAAAATGTGACCACTAAATTTTTGATGACTCCCCCTTTAAGACCTGAAAAAAAACATTGATTCCCCCTTCAATATTTTGAAAGCCGACGGGCTCATTTTACTCTGGCTAAAGAAATCGTGAAAAAAGGACTAACGCTATGCCAGAAAAGAAACAACCAAAAACAATGATTGGTTTAGCGAATTTTCGGTAGTATAATATGCTTACAGAGAACATCCACTACCTTCGTCAGGCAAAAAGTGTACGAGCACGCACAAAAATAACGACTACATGCTAGAGTTTATGTTTGAATTTTGCCGCCGTTAGCCGTTTGGATGGTGCTGCCATCTCGTGCTGCTGATTCGTTGTTGAAGTAGGAGTCAGCAGTTTGTGCCATTTCTTGGAGAGGCTTGCTGTCAGTTCAGGTGCAGTGATTTTCTGGATATTTTTATGTGCTGGTTCTTGTAAATTCATGAGTGGTCATCTTTTAGACTGGAATAGTTGAATGGCCATGCATTCTAGGGCTTGGAGGTGTGCGTCACTGGAGGTGTTAGATGTGAGGAGCACGTGAGTATTGTTCCAGGCAATGTCGTGTTGGAACTTGACGTGATGCATGGCTACCCCATTTTGTGGGTCTTTTTGATCGAGTCCACGAGCACATGCTAGCACTCGATCAAAAAGACACACAAAATGGGGTAGCCATGCATCACGTCAAGGTCCAAAAGGTCCAAAATGATGTGAGTACCCCCCAAAAAATATTTGATACCAATCTTTTGTAGAGATTCCTACAAAAGTATGATGAACACACTGTTTGCTTGTATGACCACATCCTATCATAGTCAGCACCTGTAATGCAGAAGACGCCAAGAAACCAGGTTCCAAGGCTTTTCCATACATTTTTTGTAAAAACTGTACTTCCAGCAATAGTATTATTAGTTTCAAACCTTGTAAACAGCATGGGGAGTCTGGGGGGGGGGGGGGGGGGGGGGTGCCCCACCAGAAGCAGGATGGTTTTTG
>JAHWFP010217263.1:28074-47434 GCA_023313725.1 Lithobius niger | reverse complement strand
CCCCCCCCCCCCCACCCGTTAAATCCGCCCCTGAACATGAGGTGTCGCATCCTGAGAATGCGTAAAAGCCACATAAATACTTCTTCACTCTCAGGTTTTGGGCGATTTCATGGATGGTTATGACTCGAAAGTGTTTTCCAGCCCCAAAATGTACGCACATAGCTTGAAGACAATCCTTCTGCAGTTCATGGAAAAATGATATGGCCAGCACCTCAACGTCTGTGGCAACTGTCCTAATACAGATTATTGCAGTCCCATTTTTTACTGCTTTTCAGGTATGGACAAAAACTCGGGAATTCGCTTCATCGTGATCGCATGTAAGCTGTTACAGCTTCATTTGTTATGACAGAATAGTAGGACATACTCGGCAAACGTTTTTTCAACCCTAGGCACGACAGCTGGTTATTGTAAATGACTGTTTGTACAGAAAATTCAAACGCTGCTGCATCAAGGGCATACTAGGATTTTCAATGAATGTCCTGGCTCCTCGGAGTAATCTGCACAAAACTCATCCCTGTCTATATCTAAATCATCACTGCATCAGCGTATGTGGTATTTCCAATAGCTTCACAAGAGAACACTTGTTTCCATGTAGCATATGGCTGGCTGTTGAAAACGATTGTGGTTATGAATGGTTTTCGTAATAGAAGAAAGCTTCCATATCCATGTGTCCTGTACTGCTTATGACAAATAACTTCGAAAACAAGTCACCATCTTTTTTGAAAGACTTCACTAACACAGAAGACTTACTAACATTTTCCCGTTTATAGCAAACGGCATATAGTTGTTTTTGGTAATTGGATCAATACAAATTTTTCCTATCTTTTTTCAACAAATTCTTTATACTGTAATTTCCCAGATTATTTAATAGTCATTAGAGTCTCGATAGACTCATCAAAGAGAGCCAAATCTTCCAAAGAAAATATTTTCTTTCTTTCAGCCAAAATGAGTTTTCTATAGCCATCATTACTTCCTTCAAAGCATCGATTTATTTGTCAATCAACTTCTGAAAGTATGGAGATTGTCCATGATTAACTTCGTGCCTCTTTTTTCAAACTGCATCAAAAGTTGTGAGACTTCAGGCTCACTTATCATCCATCTTCGCAATATTGAAGGATCTGTTAGTTACCCCTCAGGTTCGCCTTCTTCCCTAACAATCGCATTGTTTTGTATTGGGCTGGAAAAGGTTTACTGTTTCTGTGCACCACAAAATTCCCTTTTCTGGAATTGCTCATGAATCTGTGGATGTAGAGTTTGTAAGTTGCCAAATCATTAACATAAACTGGAAGCCATCTGGTGTAGTTACATTGATCCATAGAGAAAAACCACGGAATCAACTTCTTGAGTGGTTTTTTATGCTAATTGCAGTTTCAACTACGATGTGCCCAACAAACATCAGCAAGAGGATCTAAAATCTAAAGAGGTACTTCAGTACTTGAATGAGTAATTTCTCCTGCCGTCTTTTTTCTCCATTTCTGGAAAGTTTGGTCATTGTATTGTGGAAGATCAAACTCAGCTCTTACTAAGTGATCTGGGGTGCTAATTTGTTTTTGAAATATTAGTAACTTTGATGAAAGAGTCTACGTTACCTAATAGACGTTGCAACACATCCTCTGACAATGCATGGGCCGATCTGCTGCAATCAGGGTACTTTTCTAGGACTTTTTCGAAAAGCCTGCTCTGTGCAATGAGCCAAACATAATCAAGCACATTACTTCTCCGAATTCAGTAGACTAAGTTCACATTACGCTATTTAGTAACGCAATACTCAAAATGTTTAGATGTACATTTCCGAAGTGTAATTAAAAGTAATGAAAAGTGCTTAATTTTGAAATAAATAGCTTACAACTTAAAAGAACATTTTTTTCGACAAATTGTCATTCATGGTCTTTTTTCCCGTCAATCGTAATCGAAACTGTTTTCCTTAGCAAGGGACCATCCTAGGCCCATTTGAAGGCTATAATGGCATAGAGGCGATAACGTATTGTGAGTTTCAAATTCAAAATGCTATTGTGAGCTTTCTAATAGCGAGAAATGACATGCTTAGGATATTCTAAAATATAAAAATCTGGTATTTCCGTTAATCCTAAGAAACTGTTTTCCTTAGCAAGGGACCATCCTAGGCCCATTTGAAGGCTGTAATGGCATAGCGGCGATAGCGTATTGTGAGTTTCAAATTCAAAGTGCTATTGTGAGCTTTCTAATAGCGAGAAATGACATGCTTAGGATATTCTAAAATATAAGAATCTGTTATTTCCGTCAATCCTAAGAAACTGTTTTCCTTAGCAAGGGACCATCCTAGGCCCATTTGAAGGCTGTAATGGCATAGCGGCAAAAGCGTATAGCGATTTTCAAATTCAAAGTGCTCTTACGAGCTCTAACAGCCCGAAATGGACATGCTTAGTTTATTCTGAAAGAGTGCAGTTTATTCTTGCCTTATTCCTAATCGAAATTGTTTAGCTGAGCAAGGGACCGTCCTGTGCCAATTTAATGGTGATGAGGTAATGGTATAGCATGTGGTGAGTTTCGAATTCAAAGTGCTATTGTGAGTTCTCTCATAGCCCGAAATGAACATGCTTATGATATACTGAAAGATAGGAATCTGTTATTTCCATAAATCATAACCGAAATTGGTTAGCGCAGCTTGGGACCACCCTACGCCCTTTTAAAAGTGAAGAGGTAATAGCCTAGTGGCGAAAGCGTTCAGTGATTTTCGAATTTAAAATGCTCTTGCGACCTCTTTAATAGCCAGAAATGGAATTCTTAGGATATTCTGAAATATGGGATTTGTTCTTTCCATCAATCGTAATCAAAATTGTTTGGCTTCGATACACATACAAATATGACCATTACAATGCCATTTTCAAATCGAAAATAGCCGCTACACCATCACAGCTTTACTTTTAAGCTGGCGTATGACAGTCCCAATCTAAGTTAAACAATTTCAGTTAGGATTGATGGACGGACTTACAAACAAATACGTAAAGTGCACCGTAAAAAAAAATGGGTTATATGGTTGAAGTTTCACTTTACTTGTTAAAATGTACACGGATAAAAATTGATGATTTTTAATTGACATAATCAAATGTACGATTGAGAAAGTTGCATCTGTTTAAGTGCTGTTGTGCTTTACCAATCATACATTAAAACCGTAAGCACAACAGCACTTAAACAGATGCAACTTTCTCAATTGTACATTTGATTATTTCAATTAAAAATCATCAATTTTATCTGTGTACATTTTTTAACTTCATTCATATAACCCCTTTTTTTACGGCACACTTGACGTTTTTGTTTGTAATCCGTGTACCTTTTTTACGGCTATGGCGTTGCACTACAAAGGTTTATGCACGCAGTCGATTGTTGCTGTCTACTTTGAAACAATTAAGCTCAGCTCTGAAAGCTTGAATCTACGAAATAAATACACAATTCTATCGTATCCATCTGCCAATTTCGCGGCTAACAACATTGATTAGATTGGTTTAAAACTATATGCCTTTAGCTGAAACACGGTTTCTTTCAATTCAATTCAATTTATTTCCACAGGAGCCATGACCCATGGTCGCACGCTCCTATCCTAAACCAATGTACAGCAAACAACCCTGAACAACAGAATTAACAATCCGCATTATGCGGTACACAGCAACAACAAGTCACACTACCTACACAATACATCAATGTACCAACATATCTCATGAAATCTCATGCAGTTTGCCACCAGCCACTCGACCACACAATTCACCCAGCATCCACCGTGTACCACACACAGGATGAACCCCGATGTCACGTACCAATGATGTACTCGATGATGCACACCACCGCCTCTGCGCACAAGATAATCGCTCGATGCCGTACACCATTCAGCATCCACTGTGTACTGTGCACCTTCATCGCCCAATGACACGCACCATGCTGCAACCACTGTACTGTGTGCAAGAAGGTCACCCGATGTCACACACTGTATAGCATCCACTGTGTACTGTGTAACCCTTCTCCACACTCCGACACTGCGACACTAGACAACACACACTGCTCCGTAACGCCATGTACTGCATGCAGGAAAAACGCCTGTTCACCGCTGTGCACTAGAAGACCACTCGATGTCACGCACCTTCTAGCATCCATTGTGTACAACACAAACTCCGCCTCTTAAAACACTCACCATGCTGCATCCACTGTGTACTGTGTTATGTTACCTTCTTGACCGTGAGAAGCTCAATACTGCCGGGACACACCAGGAGAGTGGGCCAGTTTCAAGGCGTAGGCACCCAAATGACGGAGCTCACAGCTGCACCCCAGTCGCCACGCAGCACCTAGCCAGCGAGCGTAGCCTCTGCACCGACGATCTCCCCGTTAATGCCAGAAGCTGATGGGTGGATGGCAACTCCTTCACTCATCCTGACAACATAACACGATGACGTGCATGCACCGAACAGACCAAGAGAACGTGCTCTACTGTAACATCCATCTTACACACCGGACATAACAGGATGCCCTCCCACCCAAACCTATACTGGTGTGCACGCAAAAGAGAATGACCAGTGCGCAACCTTGACAGCATCTTCACTTCTCTAAATCCAAGCTTATTCCTGAGTGGCCGGGAGTCACACTCCGGCTGGACCTGAAAGAGGGCTCTTCCCGTCACAGCCACTGCTCACTCCTCCTGCCACACATCTAAAAACCAATCACGGAGGAGCGGTCTCCTCGCTCAAACCGACAGAGTCGGCAGCTCCTAAGGGGTTCACTGCGCCACCACCTCACGTGCTAACTCGTCCACAGGGGTGCCTCTACCCTTAAAAAAGTGAGGGGGCCAAATGCCAGCAGTTTCGTAAATAACGGGGATGTGGATTGGGGGGGGGGGGTTGCATGGGACAGGCACAAAGAACCTCCCCCTCCCCCCGAAAAAAAGGCCGTGGGGTGTAAAAATCATTGGAAAAATCTAAATTTTCTATTTTCTTCAAAACTTTTTTTTGATGAAAGATACATTACGTAAAGCAAGACAATAAAAATAAAGTGGTCATACGTGTTCTAGCAGGGGCGTAAAAGGGGTGGGGGGAGGAGGGGTGAGGGACACTAGAATTTACCACGTCCGTTGATTCTGCGTCACATGACTTGAATGAAGTGTAAGTGCGTAAAGATGGCTTGCAGTACTATTATTCCTAGGTTATGATTTTTGCAGATGGCTTAAAGGTACATCCGGCCTGCCTTATAACAGCCACGCACTGATCGCCATCCACGCATATACCATCGCCAAGGTCAACTGATATAGTAGCTGCGTTTCTCGCAGCGAAGAATGCAGCTACTGTCTCAGTTGGCATTGCGCCTAATAGACGAACCAGCAGGAACGCATTAATTGTGTCGTCACAAACCGGAACGATTCTCGTATTTTAACGCTAGGCTAGTGTCTTATAATTTTGTTTCGGCGACCTATTGGAATAATTAATTTTAATTTTTACTGAATTAGTCTTTTAGATTTTTGATCTCATGGTAATTATTAGCAACTTAGTACATGCACACACAAAGATGAAACGTCATGGTTATTGTAAGTGCGCAAATGATCATATATATACGTGCGTCCCGCAGTAAATATAGTTAACAATTATTCAACAGATAATCTCTTCGACTCCACATTTTAAAACGAATTTTTACCAAGGCATTGACTAACGTAAGTAAATAGACCTTTGCGGCCAAACTTGATGTGGTAAATCGAGAAAAATGGCGCTGGGAGGAATGTCCTTTTAATTCCAATTTATTTGTATAGTAGTAAGGGGAGGGGGAGTGGGAGTAGGGACGGATCGCAAGATTGTGATCGCCACTAGAAGAGGGTAAGGTAGAGAGTTGGCCACAATGAAGTGTTGCCAGATTTTTTATTCCAATATTTATCACATTTTTAATAAAATTAGTGAACATTGCAGGTTTGTATTATGAGACGTATAGAAATTAATATAGCTCATTGTTACTCAATTTAAATGACTTTTAGACGATTTAACCTAACGCAAGTTTCACTTACGCAACTGGCACGTTGAATATACAGCCTTTTCGTTGTGTAGTTTCGATTGGTGCAAAGCAACACCGTGTTCGATTCGTTGTGCCTCGTCACTTTGTATTCTTTTGTTCCGAATCTAGTGTTATTAAAGTATTCATAAAAACAGAAATAAAATGCTCGACCAACATTAAAATGAAAAGATAATTAAAAATTTTTTTTTTCTTTCTCCTCATTTCTTAAAACTGAGGGGGCTATTATTGGTCCCAGCAAAAAGTGGTGGGGCCATGGCCCCCCTGCCCCCACCCGGCTCCGGCGCATCAATAGCATCAAAATTCATGTAAGAAAATATTCACCAAATGCAGTTGGATATACCGCGACCTCATATGGCATCTCATTAAGTCCTGAGGATTTTTATAACGCCAGTGCTTTGTTTCCAGGCTGGTTGCCGATTGTTGAGCAAGAAAACCCACTCGCAGTCTTGATCGAGACAGCCAAGTGCACGGTTACTTGCTATCATTCGGAACCACTAAACAGAACCATAGTGAATTTCGCTAATGCGTACAAAAAGTCTGTGGATCTGAACGTAGAGCAATTTAAGGTACTAGTCGACGCTGTTGACCAGCTTTCAGAATGGATACAACTTTTGTCGAATCACAGTTTAAAATTTTTAACAGAAAATTAGATTTTATAGTGACGTGCAATGCCGTCACGATCAACGGACTCTGTTATTTGCAGGAAATTTCGGTCGTTGGACACGATTTAAAACAACACTTTATAGTCAAAATTCCGAAATCCGTTCTGGAATCAGACATCAGCGAAAAAGAACGCAAGACTATTTCGTACTGCAAAAGGTTCATTTTACAACAAGAACTGAAAAATGAAGCATTTGACACCCCAGTCTTCGTTATGACTAATGAGATCAAGAGGTTACAGTGTGTCTCACCTGGCTCAGTATTTTTCGTTAAAGGGGACAAAAAGTTAAAGGAATATTTAGAGAAAAAGTGCAATGTAGCCTGCGAGGAATTACCAACTAACACCCCATTGGCTCCCTCTTATTGTGAGATGGACAGATATAATTTCTGCCCTAATCACGTTGCTGCAGCTTACAGCTTTTTCAAAGCTAAATTCTATTACAAATTTATTTCGAGGCATTAAATTTTCAAAATTTTCCCACCCATATTTAATACCTCTCACCCGTCACCCCAGTCATCAGAACGCACAACGACGACCATGGACCAAGACGTCTCTGCACCCGTCTCCTCACCGACCGCTGCGCAGCCCAATGACGAGGTAGTTGCTCCCACCGTCCAGCCACCTCGACCAGCCGACGTTGCCGTCCAGCCGTCTCAACCAGCCGACTCCTCAGCCAGCCTGCAATCCATCGTCGCTCAGCTGCCGCCGCCTACGCCGGCCAGAGAACCCAACTGCCGTCCCGCACGTTTACTGAAGCGTAGGAAACTCACGCCTAAACAACCTATTTATGCCATTGTTACGCCATTGTGAAACAATCAGCTCACGGTCAGATGGACAAGGGGATGATGTTTAATTGCTTATCAATATTCGAACACGAATTTGATTTACAAGGATTTGGCGTTGGTCATACTACTGACTCGATTAATGTGTACCTGCGCTTTTTGAGACCAGTTAATTTGGATGTAGTGTTGGGACTTATGGCTACAGAATCAGTGCACCCAACCCACAAGATCGTGCCTCTGTCTACCAAAACGAAACAAAAGAACTATCTGACGAACATTTACGAAAACGATCCTCATCCACTTGAAACGTTGCAAACCGCCGACCGTCATTTAGTCCCATTCGACCTGCTACTGCCGAACCTTCTAGCAAAATATGCGAACGTCCCATTAGATTTAAGCGACCCTTTTTTAGTAAAGTACGCCGCTAATTTCCCTTACGTCGCCGCGAGAATTGCAAATGTAAATGCTCAGTACTCGCCACCAAAAAACGAGATTGAAATGTAACCTTCAATTTGCTTAAATAAAATAAATATTTGTGATGTAAAAATATTATTTAATTTCCTAAAGAAAACCACCACTCTCTATTCCACGAAAGAAACCTTTTAAAAAAAAATAAAATATACTGTACAGTTCAAATTATATTTTTGTTAAAGGTACAGTCCCTTCCCCTATAAAAAGCCAGGCGACCTTTACAGTTCCCTCAAACCCAACCATGGATTTATCCTTGCAACATCCCAGTAACCACCTGATATCAGGTCCATCTGGTGCTGGAAAAACTGAATTAGTTTCTAAATTAATTTTAAATGCCGAAGAAGTGTTCAGTCCCCTCCCTACATCCGTGACCATTTGCTACGGAGCTTGGCAACCTGCTTACGAAAATCTAAAATCCAAGTGCAAACTTCCGATAACCTTTATACAGGGATTCGATAGTGACATATACGATTCGGTGCCTTCAGGTGCTATTTTATGCCTTGACGACGTCGCTCACCGAGTAAAAATCAAGCTACTGAACGACGCGTGGGTAAAGGGAGGTCATCATCGTAACTTAACTCAAATTTTAATATGTCACAACATGTATCAGAAAAATTTGCGTACTGTAAGCCTCAATACGCATTACATGTATTTATTCAAAAACGTGCGTGACGTGGGGCAAATACGTCATCTTTCGGTCCAAATGGGATACTCACCCGCCTTTCTTGTTAGCGTATATAAGATGGCAACAATAGATAGGGGAAGTTATTTGTTCGTAGATCTCAGAGCCGACATACGGACAACCTTCGTTTCAGAGGAGATTTGTTCAAAACGCCTCTAATTGTTTACTTGCCGAAGTAATGTCTAAACAACGGGTGAAAGACTACCTACCCATCCTCGTGCTGCTATCGTCTAAAAAAGTCAAGCCGCACGTGAAAAAAACTTTGTTGTCATTCGTTAATATCCAAGATATTCTCTGCGTCGTCGCTCTAAATTTATTAAAGGGCCACATTCCACTTTCGCAAGGCTTGAAATCGAGGCTGAAACGTTACAAGAAAACTCTGCTCGCAATTTCAACTAAAAACTGTTCTCGTGCAAAAAAGACTAAACACTTAGCTAAACTTCAAGCCGGAGGTTTTCTACCGTTTTTAGCACCCATTTTAGGCGCCGTCGCAGCACCTTTAATAGACGCAGTGAGTGGAATATTTGCCAGATAAACAAAACTAACCTAAACAAACTATGTTTCGACGCATGCAACTAGTGCCTATCACGGACGAGTCTGCCTCGCTCGCTGCGGCCGGTGGACCACCAACCGTCACCCAGGGCCTCAACGTCTTGACCAAATCTCCGTACGTTCGTCCACTGGGTAATCTCGACGTCGCCATGCGCGAAGTATTAGCCAACAGTGACATTGACGATTTTTCCAAAGCAAAACTGTACACCCAGACTCTGCAACGTTTTTTAGACGTCAACGAGAAATACGTGACAGAGCCTTTACGCGTGTTAATGTCTTCCGTGGGAGGGGTGACCACACAGGCCGGTGCACCCTCCATTCCACCCGCATCATCATCACCGTCATATCCGAGTTCTACATCCGTATTGCCAGGCAGCACACCGACGAGTATTTCGCCCGTTTCTGCTGCCGCGGCAGCGAAAACGGCCCCCCCCTCCCCCGTTACAGGGGCGCGCGCAGCGCGCAGGGGGGCAGCAGCGAGCGCGGCAGAGCCGTGGCAGCAGCCGTCGTTGTATGACTGGGACGAATGCGCGATCGGAGACGTCGACACGGGCATGGACAAGCCTACTGTCCTTCGTATTCCGTACAACGAGCCCACTAAGAAGGACAGTAATCAATTCTGGGTACCGGATAAGTACCGCGGTCGTATAAGAAAATATCTGGAAGAAAACAAAATACTTTATGACTCTATGGGTCACGTGATAGATCACCAAACTGGACTTGCGATCCCCGGATCCAACGTCGTGCAACTAATTCACGGTCGGATCTCGGACAATAAGTCGTTTCGGACAAAGATGTCGACAGAACCCGGATAGTTGTATGTAACCTCACTGATACCGAGGCGGAGTTATTTACGACGTTCGAGCGGTATATCATTACCCCCACCACCTCCTCTGCCTCGCACAGTTGCTTCATCCACCTCCGACGACAATGATGTGGCGCTCGGCGCTCATGGTGGGCGGAGCTCGGCGAGCCGCAAACGGCAATTATCCTGGTCAAGCGAGTTTTTTTAATGATCTATTAAATCGTCTTTATTATACACCTGTCAACCCAGCCAGTCTGGGTGGAGTGAGGCAGCTGTATAAGCGTGCCAAGGCTATTGATTCTCGAATTACTCTCGCTGACGTGGGAAAATGGCTGCAGGCTGAAGAAACTTACTCACTGTTTAAGCCAGTCACTCGACGGTTTCGCCGTAATAGGATCATGCTGAGTGGTCCTAACGATACATTATCTGCCGATTTAGCGGACGTAACGAACCTCGCGGCGTTTAATGACAACTTCAATTTTTTGTTGGTGGTAATAAAAGCCTTCAGTAAATTTGTTTGGGTTAAGCCGATTAAAAGAAAGGACTCACTCTCCGTCTCATTGGCTCTCAGAGAAATTTTATTGGATCCCAGGGCCTCTAGGGTTAGATTCTTCACTAGTGACTCAGGCGGTGAGTTGCAAAACAGAGCGGTTGGACAGTTGCTTAGGCAGCACGACATCAAACACTATACTATGCGCAACGAAGAAATTAAAGCAAGCATAAGTGAACGCGTAATTCGTTCCATACGCGAGAGGATTTCGCGTTATTTACACAAAAACAATACCCAGAGGTTTATCGATGCCTTACAAGACATTGTTGATTCGTATAACAACTCTTACCATCGCAGTATTAAAATGAAGCCGACCGATGTAACCGAGGCTAATTCTGGTTAGGTTTACGTTAATCTTTACGGTGAGGGGTTCCGAACCGGCGATCCTGTGAGAATGTCTTTGAAGACGCACATTTTCACTCGCGGCTACCGTCCAAAATGGACTCAAGAAATTGTCTATGTGAGCGGGGAAAACGACAAACATCCCATTAAGACGTGTACGGTTAAAGACTGGCTGGGTGAGCCGATTCTAGGGACGTTTTATAAGCTGGAATTGCAGAAAGTCGTAGAGCCTACAACTTATAAGATCGAAACTGTGCTTAGAACTCGTAGAAAAAGGAGTGGAGGGACCGAGTATTTGGTTAAATGGCAAGGTTATCCAAATTCCATGAACACTTGGGTGTCTGACCTGGAGCAGTTAAGATGAGTGAGGATATTTTTTTAACCCTCCCTAGTAACTCTTCCATGGACCTATTTCCGTATAATACGCTTTAAAAATACACCACTTGATTGTCAACGCCCTTAAATCTGTCCCGTGACTAGGAAGTTGCATTATGCGAAATTTCGTTTCCCAACAACATAAATCAGGACTCGGCAATTGTTTTAAAAAGCGCCGACGAAGAAGCAAGGTTATTGGAATACGGCTTCACCGAAAGGAAGGAGAGATTGTTGGAAGGAGGCCATTTAACTCCTATTGAGAGTACGGCTATTTTGCCTTCTACTAAAGGAACTAAACGGTACTCGAATTACAAAGAGTTGATGAATCGTATTAATCTCGACATTCAAGACCTTAAGAAGGAATTGCCGGATGGTGACCACATGAAAACTTCCAAGGACCCGCGCATCTTGTACGACGAAAGCAGTCACACTTTTAATATACGTAATTACGAAGGTGAAGAAAGTTACGTCAGGCTTTATTTAGGCCCTAAATTAGCTTCACGTTTCAGCTTTCAAAAATTTGAAATGTTACCAGATGTCGTGGAGCACTCCGTTGAAACTTTAGTGCCCGTATTGGAAACTACTAATACTCCAGTGGACAGCATCTACGTCTATACCGATCTTATCCAAGCTAATCACGTGGGTGAATACAAAGTGCTTTATTGAGGATCGTGCCGGTTCGTGGTCAACCGGGGGAAGTTTGCAGCCTCGAATTTAACAGATTGTATTATTTTCCTATTCAAAAAGAGTTATTTCAATTTATTAAAATTTTGCTGGCGGATGATGCGGGTAGGCCTATAGAATTTGGCGATTATGGAAGGACCGTTGTGGTGTTGCATCTTCGTAAAAGACGGCCTTTGGTAGACTATAAGTAAGCTAGCTCTCCCCCCCTTCTTCGCATACGTCATTCGTACATCATGAGAGGAACGTGTCCTTACACTCAGTACTATCAAGAGCAGGCGGGGGGAGGGATACCAGTATATAATGGACGTCACGGCGCACAGTCCGGAAACGGCCTTGGTTCAATTTTATCTAGCTTGGGCATAATGGCTATGCCCTTTTTTAAGGGGATAGGCAGTTTTTTGGGACGAACGGCTCTCTCTACTGGCGTCGGTATAGGCTCTGACGTGTTGGGAGGAAAGTCGTTTAAGGATGCTTCGCGTGACAGATTTACGGAAGCTGGTCGCGATGTCATGAGCGAAGTTGGAAGAAGATTGCAACAACGTGGCAGTGGTCGTAAACGGAAAAGAAAAGCATCTAAAACTAAAACTAAATGTTGCAAAAAAACGAAGAAAGAAAGCGTCAAAGCCTAAAACCGTCCTTGATTAAGCCTGCCTATATAACTGCCTACTCTTCTCCCTTCAGTGTCATTTTACGTCCGGTGGGTCAACATGGCGTACCTTCACCCAAATTCCTGCAAGTGTTTGCTGAACAATTTAGATTTGTTCAGTGTCAGCCCAGTTCAGTTATCGGTCCAGAAAACTAAGATGGTGGAGTATCGACCAGTGGCAACTATAGGTGCTAATCAAGTGATCGATTTCCTGGTTCCACCTTCCGACGATTACATCGATATCTCGAACACGTTAATTTACATGCGAGTTAAAGTTGTCAAATCCGGCGATGGGTCTGCTTATACAGCTGCTGAAAGTCTACTGATTGGACCCGTCGATTTACTGTTACACGCCATGTTTTCTCAAGTCGACATCAGCTTGAACGGTAAATTGGCTACTGGTACCAACGACCATTACGGGTACAAGGCGTTCATGAAAACCGTCTTAAGTTATGGTGATGAAGCGAAAAAAACTCAGTTGGAATCCTCGCTCTTCGCGCCCTATACAACTCGTCAAGCTAGAGCTGCGCATGGGGCTGAAATTGATCTCATAGGACGAGTCAGCCACGATTTCGTGAACCAGTCGCGACTTATACTAAATAATACTGAACTTAAATTTCGGTTCGTGCCTCAACGTGCAGAATTCTGCATGTATTTAAACGCCGATGGAGTGACTGCAGCTCTCACACCCATCATAGTTCCATTGGATGCTGCGCTCTACGTAAGGAAGGTGACCCCATCCCACTCCATCTTAATAGCTCACGCCAAAACGCTCAGTACAGTTTCGTCGGCGAAATATCCTTACAGAAAAACTGATTTCAAGAGTCACACTTTGCTGCAAGGCACGCGAAGTGCAACGATTGACAATAATTTTAACGGTGACGTTCCCAGCCGAGTAACTATAGGATTAGTCAGACACGCAGCTTTTAATGGCGTTTATGCCAATGACCCATTTTTCTTCGAACATTTTAATTTAACTTTATTAGCGTTGTCCGTCGACGGTATAACTCACAATTCAAAACCTCTGACTTGTGATTTCACTAATAATAAATATGTGCAAGCTTACATGTCGCTGTACGACGGACTGGGAATACAGTACCACAATACTGGTGTGGCTATTTCTTACGCAGATTACAAGTCGAGTGGGAAGACATTATTCTGTTTTGATTTAACCGCAGATTCTAATTCAAACGATCCTACTCACGTGTCTTTAGTTAACAATGGTATTGTCCGTGTAGACTTGAAATTCTCTGAAGACTTGGCTCAAAACGTTACCGTTGTGTTTTTGGGTGAAAAAGAAGCTTTGTTGGAAATTGACGAAAAGCGCAACGTACTTTCTACAGAATGAATATGAGAGAAATAGACGATATCGTGCGTCCATTGTGTAGTGATTTTCTAGGTGTGTTCCCCTCCAACCATATTCCAAATGGGAGGGGCTGGTCAGTAATTAATCTTGACAAGTGTGACAAACCAGGGAGTCATTGGGTGGTTTTGGGTGATTGTGAATTTTTTGATAGCTTCGGACTGTTACCTCTTACGAGTACTTTGCTGGAACATTTAAAAAAGAGGTGTAATGGAGATAAGTGGTGGTACAATACTGTAAAACTTCAAGATTTTAATACGAAAACTTGTGGTCATTTTTGTATTTATTACATCTTGAAACGTTGCGAAGGGGCTTCCCCTCTTCAGATAGTTGATTTTTTAAGTGTTAAACCTGATGTAGAACGATTTGTTTACGATTATGTTAATAAGCTCGTAGTGTAATTGTTTATTTTTATGTTAAATAAATTTGTATAATTTTTATTTATTGTGTGTTTTTCTTTTTATGTTCTCCAGGTGTACTGATGCTCATGTGTGGGCAGTGCGGACGGACGTACGGGACGAGGGCGCTCCTGGCACGTCACACGAGGGCTTTCCACGACCGTAATTGCGTTTGTGATGTGTGTCATCGTTCCTTTGCCAACGACATCAACCTGAGACGTCACTCCAGGCTGCACCTCGTCACATGCCTCGTCTGTCGGCACACATTTTCGATGCACGATGCATTCCTTCATCACAGCATCATGGCTCACACCACCCGACCGCCGGAACCACCAGTATTCAGGGAAGAGGCGTCGGCGTTTAGATCGTACTTCAAAAGGTATACGTACACGTTATCCAGCGATGACGTTCGTGACTATTTGGAGAATGTGAGACGTCACCTTTTGACTTTGTTCTCTTCTCTACTCGGACAGATGGGTCAGTTTAAATTTCTACTCTGCATCAGCGTCGTTTTAGAAAAACTACGGTTTGATGGGGAAACTGAACGCATGCCCATCTATTTGTGCAGTGGTGCTCATCAATTGGTGTCTCCTGAATTTATTGATGATGGATTGCTCAGTGCGATCGGTAAAATTCTTGATCAATTAGACTCTTTTCAGAAGCATGGGTCAGGGTGGGTGGTTTTTAGGATTGACGGTTGTGACGTTCACGTTGATAGGTTCGTCCCTTTAAGCGGTGGGTGTGGAAATGTAAGAGTTCACAATTTTTTGCAAGATAAGCGTGCAGTAGTGAACGTTTTATGTGATGACAATAAGTGTTTCGTGTACAGTGTCCTGGCTGGGTTGTATCCTGCGAATGATCACATCAATAGAGTAATCCATTATCGTAAATACATGTCTTGGTTAGATTTGAGTGGGCTTTCCTTTCCTACACCTGTAAGTGACATTGCAAAATTTGAATCTCTGAATAACTTGTGTATTTTGTTGTATGGGTACGAGAACAAAAATGTTTTTCCCATTTATTTGAGCAAACGAACCAATTGTCGGAAAGTCAAACTATTGTTGGTGCATACAAACGATCAGAAATATGTATGTCACTATTGTTTCTCGTACTTCCGTTCCAATACCGCTTTGGTTGACCATCTTAGTTTGTGCAGGACTTTTGCTCCTCAACAAATTAAGATGCCTACTGAGAAACCGTTCATGGAGTTTACGAGGTACGACCAGCAATTGCCAGTTCCGTACATGATGTACCTCGATTTTGAGTCGGTACTGTCTAAAATAAGTTCGTTTAAGCCGGATCCTTCGTCCTCGTATACTCACAGAACGAGTTTACACCAACCGAGTGGTTACGCTTACGTTGTTGTTGCCCACGATGGTAGCGTTTTCGCACATCGGGTGTTTCGAGGTGAAAATTGCATGGAAGATTTTTTTTCTCATTTAGAAATAGTTTATGAAGAGATCAACGTCATTAAAGGGGGAATGCGTGCTTTGGTACCCGATCATGTTTGGTTGTTGGACTATGCTAGCGCAACCCACTGTCATATTTGTGGTAACTTGTTCGGTGTTGGTGACATCAGGGTACGGGACCATTGTCATTTGAGCGGTAAATATAGAGGTGCTGCTCACAATTCATGTAATTTACAGTACAGGTTTAAAGATTTTCTGCCAATTTTCTGTCACTGTTTAAAGTCATATGACGGACATCTGGTAGTAAAAAGCCTGTCTTATTTTAAAGATAAGAACATTTCCGTCATTCCGCAAAATACTGAAAGGTTCACCTCGATACAAGTTGGAAATTATAGATTTTTAGACAGTTTTCAGTTCTTGTCCGCTTCGTTGAGCACTTTGGTTGGTACCTTAACTGATTTTCCTATCATGAGGAAAATCTTTCCAGATACTCACGCTTTGTTAACCAGGAAGGGTGTTTATCCTTATACGTATTGTGATTCGTTTTCAAGATTTAATGAGACTCGGCTGCCTCCTAAGGAAGCCTTTTATTCAGATTTAACTAATACTCACATTAGTGACGATGAGTATTCGTACGCTAATACGGTTTGGAGAGAAACAAATTGTCAGACACTAGGTCAGTACCATGACATGTACGTTTTGGCTGATACTGCCCTTTTGGCTGACATGTTTGAACAGTTTAGGGCTCTTAGTTTGAAACAGTACAATTTAGATCCTTGTCATTTTTACACCCTCCCTGGTCTGAGTTGGACAGCGGCGCTTAAAATAACTGGTGAACGATTGGAGTTGTTGACGAATGTTACAATGTACAATTATTTTACTGCAGCCATACGAGGTGGTGTCAGTATAATCTCTAAACGGTGCGCCCGTGCTAATAATCCTTTGGTATCAAATTATGATCCCGATGTTGAACGCAGTTACCTTACGTACATAGATGCTAATAATTTGTACGGTTTTTGTTTGAGCATGCCGTTACCTTATTCACATTTTGTATGGCATACAGAACGGGAGCTTGCTTCGCTCGATTTGACTTCTTTGCCTCCTTGCATACTTAAAGTTGATCTCGAATATCCGGATGATTTACACGATTCTCACAGTGACTACCCTTTGGCTCCGGAACATATCGCGATAACTGAAGATATGTTGTCTCCCTTTAACAAGGAACAAGCTGCTAAACAAGGACCTTACGTTCCGGGTCGAAAATTAGTACCTCATTTGATGGAACGTAAGGAGTACATTTGCTATTACAAGACTTTGATGTATTATGTTTCGAAGGGGCTTAAAGTCACTAAAATTCATTCTGGCATTAAATTCACCGAGAAAGCGTGGTTGGCACCATACATCACTTTTAACAGCATGAAACGAAAAGAGTCAAACAGTGAATTTGAGCGGTCTTTCTACAAATTGGCAAATAATTCTATCTTTGGTAAGGCTATTGAGAACGTACGGCGGTACATAAATGTGACACTAAGTACTAGCGTGAAAAAGTCTCTCAAATTTATGAGCAAGCCTACGGTCGAGTATTTCGATGTTTTGAACGATAATTTGATGCTTTTCAAAATGTGTAAACAAGACTTTGAATAAACCTGTTTTTTTAGGCTGTGCAGTTTTGGAGTTGAGTAAATTAGTCATGTACTCCCACCACTACGACTACATGTTGGAAAGGTACGGTAAGAATTGTAGATTGTTGGGAAGTGACACAGATAGTTTTTTTTACGAAATCAAAACTGAAGATGTGTACGCCGACATGGGTCAATCTTTTGCGTCTTTTTGGCACTAGCTCCTACCCGACTATTCATCCATTGTATTGTCTCGATAACAAGGCAAAACCTGGAGTTTTCAAGGATGAGTGCAATTCATTGCCCATAGAATCGTTCATTGGTTTGAAAAGTAAGATGTATTGTTATACTTGTAACAATAGTGACAAGAAAGTGGGGAAGGGGGTGCAGAAATCTGTGTTACAGGGTACTGTTACACGTGATCATTACAATAGATGTCTACGTGATCATGAGTATTTCAGTTTTGAGCAGTCTAGTATCAGGTCCTATCTCCACGAAGTTTACAGCGTTGTTCAAAATAAATTGGCTTTATCTGTGACCGACACGACAAGGTTCGTTGATTGTACAGGATTGGATTCTGTAGCGTATGGTCATTGTACGTTACGAAACAAACAATAAGTATTTTTATTTTTCTGGAGTGTGACAATTATGACTACTTTCGTACCTTTTCGTCAACCTTTCGACAACCTTTTTCGTCATGCTCTGACTTAAAAATACTTTGTGTTTGTGATTTTTTGTTTATTTTACAGGCTTTTGTACTGTTTGTAATTTTTGTTTATTTTACATGCTGTTGTGCATATACTTTTGTCTGTAATCAATGGTGGGTGTTGTATGTTATTGGTTGGTTTTGGCTTTTTGTATTTTATTGGTTGTAGTTTTTAGGTCTTATTAAATGTTGCATATGAAAGCTTGTTTCCCGTGTCTTCCTTTCATTTGGTTGTTAGTCTTTGTTGGTAATGGATTTCCACGATGATGAGGTAGCTGACGATGGGGATTTAACTAAGATTGAACAGGCTATTTATTCAGCAGTACCTGAAACATACAGGTTTTATATTTCACATCAACTAACACGTATAAAATCACGTAAGGATATACTAGGATGGACTAAAAACCGTGAGCTTATTTTTAATGGTAAAGTTGTTACTGGGAGTGATATTGTTGAACTAATGGTACGTTTATGCCCGTCAAACAAAAAGAAGCCCAAGCCTATAGGTTTTGACGAGTTACTGGTTGGACTGTGCAAAATTGACCCTGCTTTTTTCGTTAGACATCAAACGTGATCACCTACATGAACGGATGTTGTTGGTGACTCGATTCATTTGTTGCACCGCTTTTATCATGGACGGTTATCGGCTGTTGCTCGATGCTGTGAAACATCCTTGGTTTTTTAAGACATTCTTGTTGTTGTTTTTATTGTTTAATTCTGTACTATTGACTTTGGATATTGTACGTATGTCCCAACAGACGACTGAAGAACATCTATTTGTATCCTCCGTTTGTTCCACTAAAGATGTTATGAACTGCAAAACTGAAAGTTTTATCGCATCAGATTTCCTTTTGTTTTCTTCATGTGATAGTAATAGCATGTTTGCTTACATGGATCGAAATGGTACGTTCCTCCCTTTTTCACATGATGAATTTGAAAACATGTACATACATGCCAAGTCCATACTTGCGATGTAATTTGTGTGTCGATGAATAAAGCAGTTAGTTGTAGTTTGAATGGTTTCCTTGTCTATTTCTTTTCAGATATTCTGATACTTTCAAATATCTCAGCCACTCTGAGTACTTTCTCGTGTTTTCAATATCTAAGAGGGGTAAAGAAGGGTAAATACAGTGAGGAGAGTAAATGAAGGTAAAGGGGGTAAAGCCATGAAAATGTGACGACATTTCCGGGCGAAAAAAAAAATGCGTTTTTTGACGTCATTTCCGGTTTTTGACGTCATTTCCGGTTTGTGACGTCATTTCCGGTTTGTGACGTCATTTATTCAATATGGAGGATC